>CAXKVW010001133.1:0-65093 GCA_964058825.1 Carex arenaria
TGAACTTAATTGACAAATTGCTAATTAGTAGGCATCATGAACCGCATTTTATTCATAATTAATTTACTTGCACGAGGCCCTTGGCCGGTTGCTAATATTTATATGTATATATAATAATACATTAATTCTAGTTTATAATTAATTAAATTCAGATTAATTTCCTATATGCTATATGGGGTCAACTAGTTTTCTATTTAAATGAAGGCTTTCATGTATGATAAAATGACTTAATTAATTAGCACATTAGCAGCACTCAATCCAACAGATTAATATAAAATAAATGATATCAACAAATCTAATTCCTGCTTAGAATATGTCTCACTAATTCCTTGCCAATGAAACAGAGCATGAACTTAACTGAATATGAACTTCATAATTATATACCGTGTGAATTTTGCAAATGTACAATGAAACTATTATAGTATGATCTTTTGGTTTATTTATATTAAAGGATGGAGATTTATTGACAAACTACCAATTAACATTTGAAATATGATCTAATATTATTTGTATATGATGCACATAAAATATAATACAAAGAGTAGGGTTAAAATGCTACATTGTTTTTGTGTCTCGGCCATGTTTCACATCCTTATATCTGTTTTTAAGATTCAAACATCCAATCTGAACTATTCAACATGATATACATATTAAAATGTATCTGGAGACCAAATTATATATATTTTTTAGAATTTTTTTACTATTTTTTTAGATAGCTACAAAATCACTGTTTTCAGATGGTCCACAAACTTGTGATTTTGTACCTATTTAATAAAATAGTATTAATACAAAATTTGATCTCCAGACACATTTTAGTATGGAGATCATGTTGAGCGGGTTCAGATCGGGTGTTTGTACTATTTTAAAAATAGAGATAATAATGTGGGGTATTAGTGAGGCACAAAAACAATGAGGCATTTCAATCATACTCTAATACAAAATGATACAAATTTTATTAATTTGAAAAACACAACTCGTGCAATTTGAAAAAATATCATGAAGATTGTCAAGTTATTCGTTGTCAATCAGATCCTTACCTCAAAACAATTAGTGCAATTAACTAAGAAATTAAAAATCACTCCAATTTCAGTGGGGTTCCAATATATAGAGATGAATATTTATTTTTTCAAAAACTGGATGCAATGTACAATCACTTAGTTAAGGTGATCAAGGTGACGATTTTTTTGGTTTAGTTTTATTAATTCAACGCATTAAGAGTAAAGGTCTCTTAAAGCAAGCTAGTATGAGATTGATGTGCATTAGGAAAAATATATATGACCTAAAAATCTGCAAGGATGCATGAAAATATCAATGATCGATGTGGGACTTAATTAGTATCTTTCATAATATAAAATATCAACTAGCATCATGCGTTCAAGTATGTGATGATCATATATGATTATTAATTAATAGCGATCGACAACATACATTAATTGGATAAATAATCAAATTATTGAAAAGAAAAATCAAGTCGACCTCTTATATATTGTAAACAGGAAATGACTTTTGTCTTAAATAGTGCATGTCAATGAAAACTACTTTAAAATTGAATTAAAATTTTCTCTGACTCGTCCTTCAATAAAATATTACATTGCTATATATATGTATAAATCCAATATAAAAGTTTTTTTAAAAGTGTAATACTAATTTTAATTTATTTATACATGATCGAGTTGTAGGCAACTTTTTATTGGTGGAGTTGGAGACGATTCGATTCGGTTGTTAGTAAATCGATCCCTTTAAAATAATTCGTTGATAAATATAATTAAGATGGTTTTGTAGCAAATTACACATCCATTTTATGACAGAGTTGTTGTTTGTTAATTTTGAGCAGAAATAAATAAATAAAATAGAATGAGGAATATATTGAGGATGCTTGACTATTGCAGGAGAGAACATGGGGAAAAGAGAATCCTAACTGAATTTAGATATATATATTGTAAACATCGATCATCGATCTACGGCGATGATTGAGGTACATTGCTATATTTAATCAACCCTACTTTGGATGCCTATATATATATATTCAACTAGTTTGTTCTGCAAAAAGGTACAAAAAAATCCCTTAATTAGGTGTTAATTTGTTAAGTAAAACTTCATCGATCATACATAATTAAGTGCTTAAATTATATATATCTGGAAACATCGATTTCATATGACTCATATATGATGCAGCAATCAGTAAATGAGAGTTAGGATTAGTAAAACTACGTACCGTGAAAAGAAGGGAAATGAAAATTAATTATTGTAATTTGAGGAACCATTTTGGTACAATTACGATGCCTTTATTCTCGCCTCCTATAGTATTATACTATTATTAGAGCAATACATCATCACCACGTCTTTCAAATTTTAGCTGACTTTTTTATGGCACAAATCTTGATGAAATATATGTACATTCATTGATATGGAGAGAGAGCGAGAGCGTGAGTTGTTGATATATATCCTAATCTGAAAGATCTTCAATCAAATTTAAATAGATTCGGATCTCTAGACCAAGGTAAGAATATAGTTTAAAAGTAATAATAACCCTACTATTATTTCTACAATTTAAGTATGAAATTAACGAAAAATTTGCCTTTGGTCTAGTGGCAAAGACGCATGGCTTTCATGTGAGAGGTCACGGGTTCGAAACTCACAAAGTGAAGAAATCTTCTATAATATACATAGGAGTTTGAAAGTGTGTTGGGTGGCTTGACCTCCAACCCATGATTTTAAAAAAAATGTATGAAATTAACGAGGAGAACTAGTATTGGTGACAAAAACAATGCTCTTTGTATGAAAAGTCGCCAATTTGAAATTTAGAAGAACCAATTCTTTGTGAATATTAAATAATTATGTGACTTTACCTCCAACTTTTACTATAAAAAAATATGAATTTAATGAGGCGCAAGACAAGATCACAAATTTTCTCTAATGACATGATATATTTATAGGGGATGTGATAACTGTCTCTCAGACTCAATTTTTGATCGAATTCTTCAACTAGTGACTTTTGACCGTGATCATCTTCTAGAAGGTCACTAGGGCATTTTCAGCTCATGCTAGTTAGGACGTGCAAGTCTTTATATTTATACCTAACCTACCAATTCTTTATAAAGACCGAACATATAACTTTTTATGAAAACTGGACAACTGGCGCTAGTTGAGCTTTAATTAAATTAGAATCTTCCATAATATTTCGTATCAAAAGTAGAACTAGCTAGTGTTAAATATTTTAAAAAAATCATTGAATTTGAACTTTTATTTATAAATAGCAAGACTTAATATCTAGTATATCAAGTTTTTATATTTAGCATGTCAAGTCTTTATACATAACATATCAAATATTTATATGTAGCATATGAAGTTTGTATATTTAGCATATCACGTATTTTTGTACATAGCGTATCAAGAAAGAATAAACAAAGAAGTGAATATGATAAAAAAAAAATTTAGTATCAATCTCATTTGAAAGAGAAAATTAGATTCAAGATTTTTACAGTTTTAGGATCGCAAGATTTCTCATAAATTATCGAAAATATAAACAAGATTGGACAGAGGAGATGAGAGGAGAGGAGAAAAATACATAATCTTTTCTTTTTTAACGGGAGAGAAATAAAGCAGGCTTAAAAAGAAGAGAGTTCAGTGGCAGATTAGGAGATGGAGTTAACTCAAATTAAAATTTGAGTTGAGTTAATGTATAATGAATCGGAACCATTAATTAAATCCGTATTAATTAGCATGAAAATTAAAAGGATTTCGTACATTAATTTATACTTGAGAAAAAATTGATTGGAATTTTCTGATCAGATGGCCGAATTATATTGCATGAACTCAATTTAATTATGAATGAATGCATAGGAATACGATACATATTAATTGGGTGGGGGTTGGAAGCAGAATATTTCTCTTTCTCTATTTATAGACTCATAGGACGTAGTAGTCTAGTAGACCTGACCATGCATGTTCTCCTTCTCTAATTAACTCTTTTGATTTGACGAGACACATTATTAAGTTATTGTGGATTCCATCAAAGTTTGCAGAGCATGTGACCGTTTTACATTAACATGCCACCTGCCTCATACAGTTTGAGAACATGAGTCGCTGACCTCTTTGTCTGTTGTTGTTCAATTAACAAGCAAACAACCCATGATCTTCGTCTGTTTCGGCATTTTTATTCATAACCAAAAAAATATATAAAATATTATTAATAATCTGACTTCCGAAAATTTTGCACCCATACCCAACCCGCCCACCATGAGGCGGTTTACCTCCCCCCCCAACCCGCCCCTCCACAGAGCGGTTTACTATATATATATATATATATTTAAATACCCTCCCTCCTCAAACCAAACCCTACCCGCCCCCCCACAGCCCCACCACCCGAAACCACCCCCAACCCGTCGGTTTTGGCCCAAAAACGTCATTTTTTCGTCCCGAACGTGACTTTTCGCACCTCTCAACCGTTCCCGACCCCTCTCTCTCTCTCTCTACCGCCCTCTCCCTCTCTCCCTCTCTCTACCCGCCACCCTCTCTCTCCCTCTCTCTCTCCATTTCATTTTCATTTTTTCGTCCCGTCACCGCCGCGCCGTCGCTCCGAATTCATTTTCGGGTATGAAATTATTTCTTTAACTTGTTTATAAATTATTTAGATTTTTATAAATTGTTTGGAATTTTGTATAAATTATTCAAAATTACGGGATTTATATGAAATTGTTAGAAATTGCGGGATTTGCTTGAAATTGTTGTTATTGAATTTAGTAGAAATTGATTGGAATTGTTTAGGGTTGTTAGAAATAGTTAGAAATGTTTGAAAAATGGTAGAAATTTTTACAAATTGTTAGGAATTGTTAGAAATTATTAAATTAGAAATGTTAGAAATTGGAATTGTTAGAAATTATTTGATTGGAATTGTTAGAAATTATTTGATTGGAATTGTTAGAAATTAGTTGATTGGAATTGTTACGCTATTATTTGATTGAAATTGTTAGAAATTAGTTGATTGGAATTGTTAGAAATTAGTTGATTGGAATTGTTACCCCATTATTTGATTGAAATTGTTAGAAATTAGTTAATTGGAATTGTTAGAAATTATTTGATTGGAATTGTTACGCCATTATTTGATTGAAATTGTTAGAAATTACTTGATTGGAATTGTTAGAAATTATTTGATTGGAATTGTTAGAAATTATTTGATTGGAATTGTTACGCCATTATTTGATTGAAATTGTTAGAAATTAGTTGATTGAAATTGTTAGAAATTAGTTGATTAGAATTGTTAGAAATTATTTGATTGGAATTGTTAGAAATTGTTACATTGGAATTGTTATAAATTTTTTTATTGTGAATTGAAATTGGTTATGATTGAAATTAGGTTTAAAAATTAGATGAGAATTTGAGAAAATAACAGAGTTGAAATTTAATTGAGTGGAATTAAGTTATACAATCTCATAGGAATTTTTAAATAGAATTGTTAGAAATTGGTGTTATAATTTTTAAACTTGATATTTTCAAATGCAGCATGACTAGACATCGACGTGAGCGACCACGAGATACGTCGGAGCCATCACCAGCTCACGCCGATCCCACTGCGGAGGGTGTCGATCCATGGGATGGCGCACCACATCGTGCAGATACGTTCAGTCCTCTCCTGTGGGTCCCTCACAGGATTCACCGTGTCTCACTTGCATCGATAGAGGTACGTTTCAAACAACAAATAGTTATTCAGTTCCACTGGTCTAAAACATTGATAAATGCAGGATGAGTCCATGTTGACGGTGCGGCATCGTTCGCCGGAGGTACCGTATGTCGCAAATCCACTGATGGATCGGTACCTCATTAACCTCGGGTTATACCAGCTAGCCACAATGAAACAACCACGGTGGATTGACCAGGCACTCATGTGCGATCTCGTGGAGAGATGGCGACCTGAGACCCATTCATTCCATCTCCCGGTGGGGGAGATGACAGTGACCCTACAGGACGTGAGTGCCTTATGGAGTTTACGGATCGATGGTGATCCGGTAGGGGGTGTCTCGGATCATCAGACACTCCAGACGTTGATCCCAGAGCTGTTGGGTGTGCATATGGAGGGGGTGGCAAAGAAGCTAAAACGGAAGAATGAGGACGATAATGAGAAGTTCTCCCAGTACTGCATCAGTCTTAAGGCTCTTCGTCAATATGCCGTCGAAATTGCCATTACTCCATTCACGTCTGACGTGGAGCATGTCAAGAGGTAATTTCTAAGTCCATTACATTACATTAAAAATATTTTTGAAAAAAATAAACAGTTATTTACTTTCTCTTGAAACTGTAGGTATGTTAGGGCATTCGTGCTTGACTTATGTGGTCCCACGATGTTTGTCGATTCTAGTGGCGACTCGGTTCCGATTATGTTCCTCCAGCAGCTGGAGCTACTTGATAAGCAATCGCGGTGGAACTGGGGTGGAGCCGTGCTTGCATGTTTGTACAGATGACTGTGTCACGCTTGTCTGGTAAGTCTTCTTCAATTAATGTTATTTACGTTTTTTTTATTTGATAATAACAAATACACATCTACAATTTCAGAGAGGCAGCCAGCAGTTCAATGGGCCACTCCTTCTACTACAGAAATGGTCCTGGTCGCACCTACCGGTCTGCCGACCCGAAATTCCATCTAATGTGAAGTGGCAAAGGGGCTCCGACATCGAGAAAAGCCCTCCATACGGCGCCATATAGGGTAGTCGCCTCCGCTATTTTAACACGCCGAGGGGAGGAACGGCGGGTATCTCGTACGTCCGAAATCAGCTCCAACTGTTGCACCAGGCAAACATCGAGTGGTTCCCGTATCGGCCGTGGTACCGAGCTAGGATATTCTGTCGCTTGACGATGGAACTGAGGGATCTCGGTTTATATCGGGGTCCGGTCGTTTGTTACTGGATAGTTGAGTATCACTATCCTGATCGGGTTCCTCGTCAGTTCGGCTTCGATGCCTTCATCCCAGATGACCCGATACTTGGTAAGGATGAGACAGAGAAGTTGCACAAGTAAGTAATACACGCCCAAATATTGATATTATTTTACAAATTGTATCTAACTAACTTATAATGCAGTACCTTCCATAAGAAGCCAGAGGTGGATTGGAGCGGCCGCCATTTAGCCCACTATAGGATTGCCCGCACGCCTGAGAACCACTTGTGGGTCCCGCCTGACCCGGCAGACGTCAGTTTGGGAGCGGGACCATGGGCATTGCGATATATGGTCTGGTACCAGCGGTGGTGCATGAATTCAGTGTACTTACAGGGCGACTACGGTGATTCTCTTCGGCGGAGAATGATAGGTGACGAAAGTAAGACCCATTTGCCATGGGACCCGACCAGTACTCGAGCGGTAAGTAATAAAGATTACTTGTAGTATTAGTTTTTTCCATACAACTTATTTTCTAATTAATCGTTATGAACAGGTACTAACGGGGATCCTAGGAGTTGCACACAGCTTAGTGTGCATGGCGAAAAAAAGTTTTCGGGCGTTCGGGTGTACTATGCTGCATCACACTGCTCCGATCGTCGAGGATTCCCAGTTCGATGGACGCCTCATTGGCATGTTGCGCGACGCTGGTGAGAACATCAACTGGCATGAGATCAAGAAAGACTCACCAGCGCCGAACCAGTCAAATCAAGAACGGGAATTAGTATACGACGATGACCTACCACCACCCCCCGAAGGTATTATTAGTTAAATTATTTTACCATACACGTCAATTTTGTTTTACAAAGTGTGTTCTTAACAACTTCAACTCAAATGTTGCAGAAGACAACCCGGATTGGGCGTTCCACGATTGGGTGCTCGACAACAAAAAATGGCACGCCTACTACAATAAATTTAATGTGCCGGTGCAGCTTGGCGAGGTAAGCTGGTTCGTCTCTGTATAAATTAAATTTTCGTTATTTTCATAAAGAAAAACTAACATTATATAACTGCAGGATGGAAATCCTATGTGGTGTGCTGAACCCACTTTCACTGCGGCAGACTTTGGCCTCACCGCCACCGGTGTAGAGGATGTCACGGGAGCCACACCATCGATGCCAGCCCCCAAGCAGCACGACCACGAGGCTAGTGGCAGTGGGGCACAACAGCCCACTGATGCTTGGGAGACTGCTGCGTTCGGGACACATCCCCCGAGCACATATACTGGGGACTGGAAGTTCGATCCATAGGAGACGGATCCATCACAGGGTATTCAGTATGATCCATTGCCCGATTCATACCGACGATCCACGGGCACAATGCAGGAGGACATGCATGTGGATTATTCTGATGATGAGGAGGACATGCATGTGGATCTGACTCATAACGAGGATCCTCCACAGTCACGGAGAAGGCGTGTGCAGCGACAAAAGACCCGCACGCAGCCGCCGAGGGCGTGCGGGGCGACTCCCATACTGTCATTGTCCGGTCGTCATCCTCCTCGTCGATAGTTTTTCATATTTCATATTATAGACCTGACAGTAGAATTTTTATATTTCTGTTTCTATATTTTTATGTTGATTAGACGTTATTTGCTGATTTTATTCACTTTGTTTTCATTTCTATATTTTATGTTGATCAGACGTTATTTGATTATTTTGTTCACTTATGTTTTAAACTATTCACAAATCATAAAATCCATCGTATTAAAAATATAAACAAATACATAAATAAATACATAAATAAATGCATCGTATTAAATAAAAAAAATATATAGTAAACCGCCCCTTGGGGGGGCGGGTTGGGGGGGGGGGGTAAACCGCCCCACTGGGGGGCGGGTTGGGCATGGGTGCAAAACATTCGGGAGTCGGGTTATTAATAATATTTTATATTTTTTTTTGGTTATGAATAAAAATGCCGGTCATCTGTTGCTTTCATTAAGGATTTATTTTGGTATTTTCATGAAATTTACTTGTTTGCATCGGCACCAACTAGAGAAGGAAATACGTGACAAACAAGCTGTGATTTAGTCACGTGATGTGATGTGACATGATCAACTTTTTTTTTATATGACGTGATCAAAATAGTAGCGGATGGTCATGTCACGCGAATTGTCATCATGCGTAGTCACGCTGTGACCATACGTGACGTTACATAAATTAGGCACGTTAATTTTTTATATTTTAATTTAAATTGTTGAAAATTTTGAAAAAAAATATATGAAAAATATAAAAAATTATAAAATAAGTAAATAATATTGTAAAGATTTTTTTTTTTTAGGAAAGACTATTTGAAATATGACATTACTTGAAAAATTCAAATTACAAACATTTATTAGTCTAAACTAGAGAAAATAAAAGTCAGTACTACGTGAGTACCAGTATCCCTGAACCTACACTAAAATAAATATCTGAATACTCTATACATATAAAAAAATCGGATACTCTATGTTTCACACCGTGACATGACGTGACTAATTCGCGTGACATGACGTGTAATTTTCACTCAAATGCGGTTACGTCATGCAAATGATCACATCACGTGATACACGAGTCATGTCACGTAATCAACACACGTAACGTGACGTTCCGTGATGTGACTAGTCATGCCGTGATAAATTTCCTTCTCTACGACAGGTATACAATGAGGACGGTTTAAATGCATTATAGTTTTGTGTTCTAATAATGTTTTATATTTTTATCTCTGTTTTTAAAAGTTTTAACAGTCGATTCGAACCGCTCAACATAATCTTCATAACGAAGTATGTTTGGAGATCAAATTTTATATTTTTTAACATAATTTTTTTACTAATTATTACTTAAGTACAAAATCATTATTTTCAGGAGATTTTGAACTATCCAAAAAAGTGATCTAAAATAATAGTAAAAAATTTAAAAAAATATAAAATTTAGTCTCCAAGCATATTTTATTATGATGATCATATTAAGCGATTCAGATTTACTGCTCGGATTTTGAAAAACAAAAATAAAGATGTGAAACATAATTGAAGCACAAAACCGTAGTGTATTATGTTGAGAATTGGAATGAAAATATCAATTCAATTTTATTTTGAAAGGCGTATTTAGCACAACTTTAGAAAGATATTCCATCACTTTTGACTCAAAAGTTCAATGTTCCAAATTCAAATTACTTAATCAAATCACCACAAAATATTTACAGCACATCATAAATTTATTCACATGAGTATATTTTTAGAAGCTCTTACCACTAATAAAATAATAAAATATTATGATTTTTTACGTGTGCATAAATAAAATGATGTAGATCTAAGAAAGAGAAAAAAAAAGATTGGTTAAGTTTATATACTTGAAATCAACACTTTATAAACATGTAAAACAAGATTTACAAACTTCATACACTAGTGGGAAAAAGTTCTATTAGTGTCGGTTATGAAGGCATATTAGTGTCAGACATAGAGGCGACACTGATTCAGGCGACACAAATTCGGGGACTAATCAGTGTCGGTTATACAACTGATACAGAATTCAACAATTAGTATCGGTTATTAAGTGGAACCGATACAAAGTATGAATTTCCGATCCGAAAAAAATATTTTTATAACTTATTTGTATCGGTTGACCAACTAAAAACCGACACCAAAAATAAATTAGTATCGGTTCATTACTTAAGACCCGATACAAAAACTTAATTAGTATCGGTTATTAATTAAGGAACCGATACTAATTGTCTGTTGGTGTCAGTTTTTAATTGGTGAACCGATACTAACGTTTTTTTGGTGTCGGTTTTTAATTGGTCAACCGATACTGATTATATCTGGTGCCATTATTTATTGTATTAATTTGTATCGGTTGTGCCTATAGAACCGATACTGTTTGTGATTTTATATTAAAAAAAATTATTTATTTTTGTGGCCAGCTCCCATATATTTGGCTGGCCTATATGAAAAACCCTAAATTATATTATACACCACCTAAATTAAATTAAACAAATAAATTGTTATTACAATTAGATTACACCTAAATTAATTGTTCTTACAACTTATCGCATCAATCGATCCTAATTAAACTGTTATACTTGGTTGCGATATTTCACTTTTGAAAAACCTAACCCACTCGAAATGAATTGAATTGATCTCTGCCACAGAATATGGGGTTGCTTTCCAATCCTGCATTTTTTAATATAAAAGGAGAGCGCAATTAATTATTTATTGAATAAAAACCGAATCAACAACTAAGGTTACATTTGAAAAATATAAATGCATATATACCTGTATTGACGAAAAATTATCGAGGAAGTGATTAATTATGTCATTCATGAACATCATGACATAATATGCGCATTCCCAGCTGTCCCTTTGTTGCGGGCACTATATCAAATTGTACCCAAGCAAAAAGTTAAAAATTTTAGAAGATGCAATTCAACAATTCATAATAAATCGAAATAATTTTTTAAAATAGTAAATTTTAGTCGTAAGCACCACATTACCTTGTTCTTTATAAGCTTCAACTTATCGCTTCTTCTGATTCCTCCGGTTGCCTTCTCGACGACCCAGGGACTGTTGAAATATCAGAGAAATTCGTAATTACAAGATATATTGAAATGGTTTAGCATATTTAATTTGAAACACTTACTCCTTGAGCGCGTCGATGATCACAAGATCCCTTACAAGTTTATGCTTTTCATACTTTGTGCTCGATGAATCGAACAAGTAAAGCTCACTTTCATACGGCCGGAGTACAAACAATACCCAATGAGCGCTGCATGTTAGGTTTGTAGCATGTTATATTATATAATATATTTCTATCAAATTAAAAAAATTCAATAAAATAAGACTATATATATATAATAGCACTAACTCTTGAAAGTACGGTATGAAGATAAATTTCTTGTCCCAGTTTTCTCGTAGAACTCTCCTCAGGTACGTATCGGGATATTTCTTCTCGAGATCATCACCTTGCAAAAGATAGCCGAACCTCTTATCGGGATTCATGAACCCTATAGGAATCTCTGGGAAGTGTCCCTTTGGTATTTGAACACGAACCTGCAAAAAGACATAGATGTGGTATAAATTTTTTAAATTTTGAATTAAAACCCTAAATTATGTCATTATTACGAACATAAACTCACAGCATGAAGATCTGCATGAGTGGTACGGTGAGCCACTCCGTGCGCTTGCACAATTCTCTGTAGTCATCTCGATTGACTGTTATGACATACGGTTCATTGAAAAGCTCAAGCGGCACTGGGACACTGATGAAGGGTTGACCTTGGCGCAGAAACTGATCACGCACAGTCTTGTACATGCCTCCCAGTCGGTTGAAATCGATGGTGTCGAAATCCTTGTAGGTTAAAATCGGAGAGGGCCGAAATTCTACAGGTTCTTTGGGTTGTTCCTGCAGTTAGGACCAAAAAATCAGGCACAAATACTTGTAACTCCATAGGGTGTATAGATGCAAATTTACAACTAGAATAAGTTGTAATAATAACATAAGTTTGTTACCTGATCCTCCATAGATATGAGGGCCATCGGCCACGCAATGTAACTACCAATGGCGGAGCGAAGTGTCACGAGTTCGCCATTTGGCACGGGTAACAGAGTGTCATCTTCGTCAGGATGACATGCATCCACTGTTACCCTCGCATGATCATCCGGTACAGGCGTACCGTGAATCACTATGCCTTTTTTCACCGGAAGATTGATTTTTCCGATGGCCAATTCGTGCTTTACTCCATCGCGAACCACCAGGAGTTTGCAGGTTCGTTCTGACTGCTGTACAAATATATTATGTATTAAGGTTAACGAAATAACATTTACGAATTGTAAGAAAAGTAGCGAAATTCTTTTTTCAATTGAATCAAATGACATTTACCTGGATCGGATCGAAATATGGATGCGGTTGGACTGACTGGCAGCTGCTCTGGACCGCTCTCGGGCTTTCTTGTGCAATTGGTTCAGTCCGTTGGGCCATCATCTGGGCCAACTGTTGCTGAACCAATTATTGTGTCTGCTCAGCCATTTCGGTCTTCAACCTCGCTGCCATATCCTGGAAGTCTTTAGTAATCCCGGCTACTCTCTGAGCCACTTCTCTCTGTATCCTCTCTTCATTCTCGGCCTCAGACTCCACCATTCTCGGCCTTCTCTTACTTGGTTGCCCCTCGTAGGCTGTCGTGATTCTCACGTGAGATACAATCCCTCGCACCCTCCCTGCATGCTCCCGATTTGGCAGAGATTTCCCCAGAACATCGTCGTAACGCTCGACAGGAAGCAAGCCTCTATTGAATGCATCTTCATTTTCTTCCTGAAAATACAAAGTTGACATGTTAGAGAAAAATAAATGCATGATTGAATTCGACAAATAGATATAGAATAGCACTCACAATTCTCTTGATGACTTCTTCTATTGCCCCGTCCAGATAAAGAGACTCCTGGCCCTCCTGACGCTTCTTCTGTCTTGCCAATCATTTATAATGATCGGGACATTCCTTTTGACCGAGAGACCCAGCTGAGAGGAAAAACTTTTAGTATTTTGATCAATGACAGGCCTCCCAAACTTATCAAATGTCACCTTCTTCCTTTGGGTATTAATCACTCGAGTCAGCTGTGTGGGGCCCCTCCCTCGTTTCTTACCCGAACCCTGCTCACCCTCGCCATCAGAGGATCGCTCACTATCACCCCCAGATGACATGGTAGGAACTGCAACACAATTTCAAACCCTAAATTTAACAATTCCACAATAAGCAAGCATAATTTGTCATGATAAGAACAATAATTAGAGAACTAATCAAGCACAATTCAAGCAAGCATCGCAAAGTTATTTTTCACACTTGACTAAGATAAGCACACATTCTAATTTGTCATGATATAAGACTTGTCACATTAAAAAAAATTCACATAATCACATAATCACAATTCCAATTGAAATTTCTAACCTTTAAAACAATTTGTAATTAACAATTCCAATTCCACACTAATATTTAAATTTACAACCACAATTCCAATTTACATAATCAAAATTCCAATTTAAATTTACAGTCACAATAACTAAATTCACATAATCACATAATCACATAAGCACAATTCCAATTGAAATTTGTAACCCCTAAACAATTTGTAATTCACAATCACAATTCCACACATCTTAAATTCACAATTCTCACATAATCACCGACCCTTAAAATAATTTGTAACCCTAAATCCTTAAAATAATTTGTAACCCTAAATCCTTGAAACAATTTGTAACCCTAAACCCTCACAATTCGGGTTCATTTGAAACCCTAAAAAAAACGAGATATTGAAGGAAGAGAAAGTACCTGCTACTACACAGTGGTTCTCAGGTCGAAATGTGGTGCCTTCTTGGCCGGTGAGGAGGAGGGGTGAGCGGAACCCTAGCTTGGCGAGCTCGGCGAGGAGGAGGGGCGAGCGGAGGTCTTGGCCGAGGGAAGGAGGGGTAAGACGACAACAGCGGAGTGTGAGAGAGAGAGGCCGAGGGAAGGTGGAGTGAGACGACAGCGGCGCCGGCTGAGTAGTGCGAGAGAGAGGAAAAATTTGAAACAAAACTTTCTAAGTAAAAATGAAGAAGTGCAGGGAAATAAATATTGCAATTCTGTGTCGGTTCTCCATAATAACCGACACTAATACATCTTTTTGTGTCGGTTCTAACCTCTGAACCGATACTAATATTAATTTTGTGTCGGTTCTCCACTGTGAACCGATACTAGTATTCATTTTGTGTCGGTTCTAACCTCTGAACCGATACTAAAATTAATTTTGTGTCGGTTCTCCACTATGAACCGATACTAATATATCTTTTGTGTCGGTTCTCCAAAATAACCGATACTAAAATTAATTTTGTGTCGGTTCTCAACTGTGAACCGATACTAATATATCTTTTGTGTCGGTTCTCCAAAATAACCGATACTAATATTAATTTTATTTAAAACATGATGTAATTTAAATGTGATTAGATGTAATTAATTAATTGTTACTTCTGAAATAATTTAGCTCTTTAATAAATTAATGAATTTATTTGAAGAAGGTGTAATTTAATTAATTAATTAATTTAGATAAGATTTAGAAAAATAAAATTTATTTAATTTGTTTAATTTATTTATTTAATTTATTTATTTACAAAAATAATTGTTACTTCTGAAATAATTTAGCTCTTTAATTAATTAATAGAAAAATAGAAAAAATAGAATAATAAATTTATATTTAATTACATGCAAAAGAAAATAGAAAAAGTAGTTACATGCAAAAAAAAAAATAGAAAAATAAATTACATATGAAGTAGGCTAATAAATTTAGATTTAAATTAGGCTAATAAATTTGTCTTGCAAGTAGAGTAGCTTGTGTGCGTCACATCTTCCAGTAATGGTCTTGCATCCTGAAGGGAAAAAAATTAATTCTTCTTACTTCATATATATCTTTGAATTAATTAAATTATTTATTGATTAAATTTATTTAGATGAGTATATATAGGCATACCAATCATTCAATCTTATTCTTGGACCCATTCTCCTTTGTTATGATCACGGCGCGTGTGACTTGTTTCGCCATCCGGAATGCTTTGTGAAGATGCTATGCCTATGGAAAATGGAGGTATCTCGTCAAAATGATCGAACGCTTCTTCATCATCCACGTTATCAACCCCAATGAAACGTCCTTTTCTGGATAGGACAACATGTTTTTAACGATCTGTGGGGTCAATTATGTAGAACACTTGTGTGGCTTGTCTTGCAAGTATGAATGGATCGTCCTTATACCCAGCCTTACTGAAATCTACCAAAATAAAGTCATCATTGTCAACTTTAACCCCTCGACTGTTATCGACCCATTTACAACGAAATAACGGGATATTAAATTGTCTGTAATCCATTTCCCAAATTTCTTCAACAAACTCGTAATATGACATCGATGCATGCGAGGGTCCGGCAGCTTTACCTCCTGAAAAATCATTCGAAACGGCTACTAACGTCACTCCACTGTTCTGCACAGTACTTTTTAAATCTTGACTTTTCGTGTAAAATGTGTACCAGTTGATATCGTATCCTTCGTAGGTCCTCACGACTTCTCTTGGGCCAAGAGCCAACATTCTGATGGTTTCCGAGAGTGACAACAACCTCCTTCTGCAAATCATCTAACGTCTCAGGATCATTTACTTTGCAACAAATGGCGTTCAAGAAAAAACATAGCTTCGTGATGGTCTGCCTAACACACGGTGGCAGTATGCCCCGAATTGCAACAGGAAGAAGCTGTGTCATTAAAACATGACAGTCGTGAGACTTCATACCCGTCAATTTTAATTTTTCCATTGAAACCAGACTTTTAATTTTTGAATAATATCCAGATGGAACTTTGACACCGTGAAAGCATTCGCATAGGCTTTTTGTTTCGTCACTCGACAACGTATGCATTGCGGGAGAAATATACCACCAGATTTTACCCCTCTTGGTCTTCTTCTCTGTGAGTTGTAGATCCTGCCGTATGTTCAACAACTGCATGTCTTTCCGAGCATTGATACCGTCCTTTGTCTTACCCGGAATATTCAACAATGTGCCGACTATACTATCGCACACATTTTTAACAACATGCATCACATCAAGACAGTGTCGAACCTCTAAATTCTCCCAGTACGGTAAATCCCAAAATACCAACCTCTTATTCCACATAATTTTTGGATCCCATTTCTTTCTTGCGGCCTTTTTCTTAAATTTTCCAAATTCTACCTTGATATCCCTTACTCGCGCATAAACTTCTCAACCGGTCAACGGGTATTTCACTCTCCTATTTTCGGTCTTTCCATTGAATTCTCTCTTTCTCTTTCTGTGGGCGTGATTGGTAGGAAGAAATCTACGATGACCCATGTACACATTTTTAGAGGAGTTAGGCAGATACAAATCAACTGTCCCGTCCATACAAATAGGGCACGCTTTCTCTTCTTTGACACTATAACCCGACAAATTACCATAAGCCGGGAAATCATTGATGGTGCAAAAAAATATGGCATGTTGAGTGAAAATCTCCTTACTATATGCATCAAATATCTCCATTCCGGGAGCCCATAATTTTTTCAGATCCTCAATCAATGGCGCTAGATATACATCTAAGTCGTTTCTGGACTGTTTAGGTCCTGATATCAGCAGGGTCAACATAATGTATTTGCGTTTCATACATAACCAAGGTAGAAGATTATAAATACACAATAGAACCGGTCAACTGTTATGTTTACTACTCATGTTACTGTGCAGATTTATTCCATCGACACTGAGCCCGAGCTTTAGGTTTCTTGGGTCACCGCCAAAGTCGGAAAACTTTCTGTCGATATTTCTCCACTGAGGAGAATCAGCGGGGTGCCGTAATTTTTCGTCTTTTTTCCGGCTATCGGCATGCCAGCGCAATAATTTTGCATCTCTAGTATTGGAAAACAAACATTTGAACCTCGGTATCACGGGGAGGTACCACATTACTTTTGCTGGAGGTTCTTTACTCGGTCTGTTTGTATCACTTTCATTGACGGTTGACTGCTTTCTACTGTAACGCGATTCACCACATTTCGGACACTCGTGATAATCTTCGTACTCATTCCGGTACAATATACAGTCATTTGTGTTAGTTTGTAATAATCTACAAGTCAATAATACAATAAATTATCATAAAGTTTTGTTCATGAATTGAGTGATTAATTATCATTTTGTTGCCTTGAGCATTATTGAATTTATGGATCATTCATTTATCTGACTAGAGTCAATAACTGGAATTGTGAAACTTCATAATATAGATGATATATACTCTTAAAAGTTTCTAACCAAGGTAATTAGCAGGAACACTAATTTACTGTTACAATGTTAGTATGTGGATTAAAAGATGGTCAAGTTTTACAGACCACTGACAAGAGGTGTCATTTTAATCACATGGATACATGTTTCAGGAACATGATATTTGATAGACCCCGAATGAAATATTAAATGGAATTGTGTACGTGTCATTAATATTTTCATTCAGTGTTAAGTTCTAAAGTATGAGGTATTCATCTTTCCTACTAAGAAATGTATATGTGTGATTGTTATCTAACGCTATCGATAAAACACAGTTATAACGATAGCTCTTCGGTATACATAGCTTAACTGAGGTAGTGATGGTTTACCAAAAGTATTATTGTCCCTCGTATCTCTATACGAGTTACAGTATCACTGGGCTCCTTGATTGAGTGAGATTATCTGCTAGCGGTATGATTACAAGAGTAATTATATTTAATAATTTGCTCAAGATCAAGAAAAGATTAATTTTGCAAGGATGACACACACCTACCTTGAAACTGATCTGATACTGTGAGACATAAGAATTAACACGAGTAAAAAGTTTACTGAATCGTGATATTGTACAGTACAGCATCATCTGTGTAATTGGATACTCATAGTGCCGATGTCAGATGCCTCCTATGATTATAGAAGTTAAAACAATTTTAATTCTATTTACCAACATAACACAGATCCTATTGGGTCACACCATATAGGAGCTAGTTGAAGTATCTTACTGATTAATTATAAATTGGTTATAATTAATATTAAGATGGTTATAATTAAATTATATATGTCATATAAGATGACAAGCAGAAACAACGGTTAATTTATAAGCGTACTCGATGCGTTGTATAAAATCATACCGAAACCGAACTGAAACTGAACCGTAAGAAATATAATTGTTTAGAACAATTATATATATTTGATTTGGATTTTTTTTTCTAAGGTTTTAATTTTAATAGTTTTAAAATTAAAAATTAAAAAAAAAAAAATCAAAAATCAAATACCATCAAATAGAATGGCGGCTAACAATGAAAATATCAAATGGTTATTTGATTTTGATATTTTTTAACCGACGTAAATGTTGATGGTTTAAATATTTTAAACCATCAAAATTTGATGGTTTTTGATAGTTTTTGATGGTTTTAATATTTTAAACCATTGTAATTTGAGGTTTTTAATATTTTGAACCGCCATAAAATGGCATACCATGTAAATATGCCAAAATATAGAGGCATTTTGTTAATCGGCCAAGCCTCGTTATTTGCCTATAAATAGAGGGGCAGGGGTAAAGAAGAAATTGTCAATTCACTTGTATCGTACCTGATCTGACTGATCGAATCGATAAGTCTATTTTGTCTCTTTTTCGGTTACGGTTATATACGGGATTCGGAAATATTATATTTGCGAAAGTTGCGGTATTTCTATTTGAATAACTGCGGGTCGTAAATATACTTATTTTGTCCTTTTCTCGGTTTTCGTGTCTCTGCATAAATTCCGCAGTTTACAGTATTTCTGACAAAAGAAATAAACTGCTCTCTGGTTAGTCCTGGTGGATAACCGATAGAGGTATCAAACGTCTGATACTTCGAGGCGAGACGTTTATCAGATTTGATCTTCTCGGTCTGATACACTCTAATTGAACAAGAAAATGGTTCAAATATCTTTATTTTATGTGTTTTTATCATATTTTTATTTTTTAAATATTGATAACTTAAAATTTAAAATTCAATTATTAAAATAAATTTGTTAGATTTGATTGATATTATTTTCTCAATGCTCATACAGAAAATTACGACATTAATTTCGACTTTGTATTAACCGGTATCAAGAGCTTACACAAATACATTGATATGGATAAATTACGAACATTAATTTTTTTAACTTATTTATTCTTATAAAATCAAAATAAAAAAGTAATAATTTTTGTGTGTGCATGTAGAGAAAACAATATAGATAACATCTAGCGGTTTTATTTTAACATATAAATTTCAAAATGTTTGTTATTAAAAATTTAAAAACTTGAGTCATGATGGATGCAAAAAATATAATAATATAAAGACATTTGAACCATCCTCATTAAACAAAAATTTAAAATTTAAAATGATCTCTTGTGTTTTAGAAATTTTAATATGGTGCAACACTATATATAATAAGACTAATTAATTGTAGACTAAAAAGTTATATTAGCAAACATATTTAATTTTCATGAAACTATTATATATAACAAGTCATTGGGTGAGCCGTTTGTTTCGACTACGTACCGACATAGGGACAATTAATTGATCATCAAATGAACACAAGGATAAAATTATATTATTTGGAGCAAAAGTATCAATTGCTATCATGCAACTAGGGTTGGAAGTATGAACCTGACTAATTAATCAAAGGTGATAATGTTAATTAAATTTTCATCAAAGGAGATAATGTTAATTATTTTTTCACTAACCATCTAATTGATCAGGAGTCAACGTCATTTGGTTATTGTAATCTGTGCAAGATAATATCTCAACACACTAAAAAGCTATAGTACATTCAATGATTGATCCTATAATATAATAGTAATAAAGGTCGACATTGATAATTATAATCATAAAAATTATTATTATTATTATTATTATTATTATTATTATTATTATTATTATTATTACTACTACTACTACTACTAATACTAATATAGATTGAAATTTTAACAATATAAATAACACCAATATTAATAATAGCTATTACAATTTTTAAAAATAATATTAAAACTTATGAAGATGATGATGATGATTTTGATGATATAATAAAAAAGAATACAACAATTGACAAGACTAACATAGTAGAATAATGAATAATGTATAACAATATAATAATAATAGTAGTGGTGGTAGTAGTAGTAGTAATAATACTGAGGAGGGATCAAATTATAACAAATTTGAGCTACAAGAAAGTTACAACAACGGTTTTTTCATTTTCAAAGTCCAAATCGTCGATCTAAACTGTTCAACATAATTATCTAAATAAAATGTGCTTCCATATCAAAATTTACATTTTTTTAATTTTTTTACTAATTTATTAAGATGGGTATAAAATTCGGGAGTGACTAATAGTCCCCCCATTCTATCCCCTAAATGTCCCCCTAACTAACTTATCTATAAACCTAACTAACTTATCTATAAACCTAACTAACTTATTCATAAAGTATGATGGGGACCACTAACTAACTTGGATAAACAATAACTACTTTGGAGACCACTTAATTTTGAAAAAATTTACAACTAGCGTGAACATGTATGAACACTTATGCACGCAAGTATTATTAGATAATATATCAAGTATTCATACCTAAGATATCAAGTATTTAAAAAAAAAACTGGATATCAACTTTCTTTTCTCTCTAGTCACACACCCATCCTTTACACATTTTTAGAAGTGGATTTTTTTTTCCGTTTAATCTCGTCAATATTTCTAACAATATATGAGAAATTTTGTAAATTTAAAACCACGAACATTTTCTACATAATTTTCTCTTTCAAATGAGATCTATGATGAAGTATTTTCGGGTTCTTTATTGTTCAAGTACTCATACCTCGACATACAAGTATTCATACTAAAAATATATAAAGTACTCATTCTATAACTTTGAATGTATCATTATTAGTAAATATACAAACTACAAAGTATTCATACTAAAACATGTAAATATTCACACTAAAACATTACATGTGTACATATACTTATCAGCAAATATTCAACATATAACATATTCAAACTACAAAGTTACTATAAAATATTCAAACTACAGAGTATTCATACTAAAACATATAAAATATTCATACTATAACATTAAAATATTCATACTTACGCGTTGAAGTGTGAATTTTTATGTTGTAAAATATTCCTGAGAAATTCCTAAATGATTTACACCTCGTCGAGCAAGTATTTACATCTCGTAATGCAAGTATTCATACCTAAAATACAAAATATATTTCTAAAAAAACTGTGCACAAGTACGAATGCCTATGCACGCAATTATTAATATATAAGATATCAAGTATTCATAACTAAGATATCAAGTATTTTTAATAAAAATATTAACATCAAGTATTCATACATACACATTGAAGTGTGAATTGTTATGTTGTAAAATAACTTTAATTAGTTAATTTGTTTGATGCTTGAACGTATTGATATATACTGAGGAAAGTATTCATACTTATACGATGCACAAGTACGAATACATATGCACGCAAGTATTAATATATAATATATCAAGTATTCATACCAAAGATATCAAGTATTTCTAATAAAAATATTAACATCAAGTATTCATACCTAAACATTGAAGTTTTAATAAAAATATTAATATCTAAAATTTTAAGTATTCATACTTACGCATTGAAGTGTGAATTGTTATGGTGATAAATCAGTTAATCTATTTGGTGCTTAAATGCATTGATAGGTACTGGAGCAAGTATTCATACCTATAACTAAAGTATGAATGTATTTGATGCATGAAGTATGAATTGAAAATATTATAGTCCAGCAATTATACAGATCAAAATTTTCTTGAGATTCGTGTGAATAAATTCAGCATTCTCTGCATGAACGCACCGTTTGTGTTTAGATACAGACCGTCCGATCATAATCCGGACCACTCAGGTAATGCATGAGATCTTTAATATCTATGCAAATATAATGTAAGTATTCACACTATAAGATTGAAAGTATTCACACTACAAGGTATGAATACTTGCTCGACGAGGTATGAATACTTGCATGTCGAGGTATGAGTACTTGAACGACGAAGAACCCGAAAGTACTTCATCATGGATCTCATTTGAAAGAGAAAATTATGTAGAAAATAATCGTGGTTTTAGATTTGCAAAATTCCTCGCGGATCGTTAGAAATATTGATTAGATTAAATGGAGAAAAAAAATCCACTTCTAAAAACATGTAAAAGATGGGTGTGTGACTATGAAAAAAAGAAAGTTTATGTCTAATTTTTTGTTTAAATACTTAATATCTTAGGTATGAATACTTGATATATTATATAAGAATACTTACGCGCATAAGTGTTCATATATGTGCATACCAATTGTAATTTTTTTCAAATTTAAGTGGTCCCTCAAGTAATTAATGTTTCTCCTAGTTAGTTAGTGGTCCCCATTGTACTTTTTTATGGATAAGTTAGTTAGGGGGACATTTAGGGAACTAAATGGAGGAGGACAAAATCTTTACTCATAAAATTCAATGGTCTGAATTTGACTAGTTTTTGTAAAATATTTAATAAATAGTAAAAAATTCAAAAAAAATAAAATTTGATCTGGAAGCACATTTTATTTAGATAATCATGTTGAACGGTTTGGATCGACGATTTGGACTTTGAAAATGAAAAAAAAACCTTTGTTGTAACTCAAATTTGTTATAACTTGATCTCTCCTCTAATAATAATAATAATAATAACAACAACAATAATAATAACAATAATAACAATAACAATAATAACAAAAACAATAACAATAATAATAATAATAATAATAATAATAATAATAATAATAATAAAAGTTTCTAATTCGCGGAACTCTAATTTGTTATGCGGTCTAATTGAGGTCTTCTAAAATTTATAATATTATATCCTCTATTCGTTAGAGTGCGATTTCGTCTTTATAATATTATTTCGAATCCTTTAATCCTAATTTGAAAATTATGTTCTGTCAAAAAAGCAAAATTATTCGATAAATTTCATTTTTGTCAACTTTTTTCTTTTAAAATTGTAGAGCAACAACTTCCCTCATTTATAAACCTTCTAATTTTGATCACTTGACTTTACCTCAAATTAATTCAAAACTTTAAAATTTTCACATGTAAACGCATTACTCATTAAGTAGAAGATTTTCAACAGTTTAAATTCGTCGTTTGAAACCAATCTGATAGATTTTAAAATTAAGTTCACAAAGAGACTTAATGTACTTAGGAGCACCCTAGTTCTACTCCCTCTCTATATATATATATTCCCTAAAATAATTCTCAAGTAATCGATACCAAAAAGTACTTTTGACCTTGAGTCGTGTGAAAAGTGGAAAATCACATAAAAGTGGTGAGAATACTTCTTACGTTTTCTAAAAAAAAAGCGGGATAGAAAGCAAAAGGTAACAAAAAGAATAGACAAGAATAGAATATATTCCAATGAAGCTTTTAATTCCAAACATATTAATTGGATAATTCAATAATTTAAATATTTTGGAGATGTACATAATATACCAATCATATGTTAATCAGTAGACAAGACATGAGTACAACACACATTGCTTAAAAATATATAATATACTAGAAAATTGTAACCATAGAAAAATAGACATCAAATAAAAAAGAACAAAAAAAATAACTAAGTTTCTCAACTAAAAATAGACTCAAACCTAGCTTAACTGTTATTTTTTTAGAAGAGATAACCTTAACTTGTTTTGATTTCTTAATTGTAATTGTAATATTTTGGGGAAACCTGATAACGATTGTTGTTAAAAGCTCGTCTCCGATTCAAGAATATATTATATTTATATCATATTGGAGAAGTTTATTCTTTTCACATTCAGATGAAGAAACTAAAAATAGATCATATTCTTTTATTTCTTTTCATTTTTTTTCTATATGAAGTAATTAAACAAACGAATGCATTAATTCTTTTGACGAGGCATTGACACATCACACAACCAGAGACCCACATATTAATTTCAAATTTGTAATATTCCCTTTTTGTAATTTTGTTTCTCTGATAAGGACCACTTGTCAAAAAATTTGCAACTCTTTGTTATAAACTTTAGGCCGAGATTTTTTTTTTATTTATGTAAAATATTATAAATTAAGAAAGAAAAAAAAAAAGAAATAATATCTCTATTTTTCAATGCATAGGTAGAAGTTCCATCAATCCAAATTTTTATTTTTTATTTTTATTAGAGGTTGTTGGCCTCTCTGCAACTCTACATGAGTCAATTTGAGTGAAACAAATTTGTGTTAGAATATTTCTTTTGAGAGTATTTTTGTTCTAATTATGTACAAAATTTCGAAATATAATTTATTTGCAAACAACTATTAAATTATAATAGTAAATTATATATTTTGGTATATCTTTTCATTTTTTTATTTAAAAATTAAATTAAAATTTGGTGCAACTTTGTACTGTTTGAAGGAGAGAATGGTTGACAACCAAGCTAGTTATACATTGGATATGGCAGAATACTAAATATGAGAAGTTATTGTTTCCAAAAAAATATATATATATATTTCGAGATTTTGTAAAGTTAAACAAAAAAAGATGTGGCATTTCAGATTTCAATCTCTCAAATTGTCTCCCAACTTCAAACTCTAATAACCACCTCTTTTAACTTTTTTTTCTCTTATAAAAAATGAAAATATTTGGTTTTGTCTCTCACTGAAAGACTTTACAGAAGTTGCAAAATTGTGAGCATGGCTCGAACTCTTGACCTTTGGGTAACTACAGTCTTAAAATCTTTTCTCCTGGCCAATTGTACTACCACTCCATCTCCTCTCTCTATCTCTCTCAAAATAGGCTGGTTGTGGCTGCCAGTTTCTCTCTCCTCCTGATGCCGTCATGAGGCCACGACCCCCACCCATTCTTCTTCACATCGGCCGCCACAGTTCCTCATCCTACTCTTTTCTCTAATCTCTTCCCCACCTACTCCGCCACCAAAGACGTCTTTGATCCCTCAACTCTCTCATCTCCTCTCTCTCTCCCTCTTCCCACCTCCCACCTCCCTCCCTCTCTCTCTCTCTCTCTCTCTCTCTCTTGAAACCTTCGCAGAGGCTGCGAAGTCATGAGGGGGAATCGAACTCTCGACCTTTGGGTACAACAGTTCTAGGACTTTTTCCTAGCCAACCATGCTACCTCCCCTTTCTCCTCTCTCTCTCTCTCTCTCTCTCTCTCTCTCTTTTTGAAACCTTCTCAGAGGCTGCGAAGTCGTGAGGGAGAATCGAACTCTCGACTTTCGAGTACAACAATCCTAGGACATTTTCCTAGCCAACTATGCTACCTCCCCTCTCTCTCTCTCTCGCGCGCGCGGGCACGAAACGAAACGAAACGTATAAATACTTAATATAAATACTTGAACCTTTCAAAGAGTTGATATAAAAATTTGATATGCTAGATATAAATACTTGATATGCTAGATATAAAAACTTGCACTTTAAATCATTTAATGACTTGCACTTTGAATATTTAAAAGACATGATATGTTGCGTATAAATTTTTGTTGTTATTAATAGAAGTTCAAAATCAATGATTTTTTTTAATATTTTACACTAGCTAGTTCTATTGTTGAAACAAAACATTTATGAGAGATTCAAATTTCAACTAAAACCTAACTATCACTAGTCAGGAGCGGACCCAAGTGTATCCAGGGGGGGGTAGCTGCCCTCCCTGGATTTTGCGTTTTAGTAGAAGTCGGGACGTTTCGATCGGCTCTGTTCCTCCTTGGAAATTTTTTTGCCCCCCGCTAGATGTTTAATTTGGAGTTCGGATTAAATTTAGTGTTAAAATTAAAGTAAATTTCTTCAATTATAATTAATAATAAAATATAGATTAAAATATCAGAAATTACAAGTTAGAGCATTGAAAAGTATAAATTAAAGCATTTTTTTTATTAAGTACTTAATTAGTTAATGGATTTGAACCCGATTCGATATTTTTTTGTCCCCCCCTGACGAAAATCCTGGATCCGCCCATGACACTAGTTGTCTAGTTTTGATAAAGAATTGATATGTCCAGTATTTATAAAGATTTAGTATATTAGATAAAAATACTTGATATGTTATGTATAAAGACTTGCACGTGTCAAATAGTGCCAGCTGTAATATTTTAAAAGGTGATCTCAGTCAAAAATCACTAGCTGATAGATTTGATCAGAGATTGAATCTGAGAGAGAGTAATCACGTCTCTGAATAAAAGTACTCCAAATAGAAATATATGGACACAATTTTGTTTCACTCAAATTAACGAGTGACAGGGGAGAGTAATTAAAAAAAATCTTTAAATCGGTAAAAATTCTACCATATAATTTATATGCATAAAAAAAATGAGATGCACTTTGTCTCTTATTTAATAATAATTGTTATATATAAAATTAAAATTAAATACTCTCGTTTCTCATGTTTGGTTGTGGCCTAAATGGTGGAATAAGAGGTTTAGGTCTCGTTATTCCACCAAACGAGCATTAATTGAGTCGAACTAAGATGGAATAAGCCGATCTTTAGGCCGGCCTAAATTAAACCACCTCACATGGTGGTTTAATTTTATTCCACGTCGTGGTCTAACTCTATTGATTATAATATATTATTAGCATATAATTAGTTATATTATTAATTATTATTATTATTAGTATATAATTATTTAATTAATATCTTATATTGTTAATATATCAAATAATTATTATAATAATATTATAATATATGTAATTATTATTAATATATTAATATTATATAATTAGTATCTTATTATCAATAACTATTATTAATATATCATTACATAATTAATATCTTATAGTTTTAATATATTAAATATTTTCTATAATATTATTATATAATTAGTATATTTTTATTAATAATTTTTATTAATATATTATTATATAATTAATATGTCATATTGATAATATATTAAATAATTATAATAATAATAATATAATATATTTTAGTTATTATTAATATATAATATATAATATATAATTAATATGTTATATGTTTAATATATTAAATAATTATTATGTTATTATTATCTATTTAGTATCTTGTGACTAAAAATTATTAAAAATATATAATTATATAATTAATATCTTATACTATTAATATATTAACTTATTATTATTATTATTATTATTATTATATTATAATATATTATAGTTATTAGTAATATATTAATATTATATAATGAGTATCTTATTATTAATATATAATTATATAATTAATGTCTTATATTTAACATATTAAATAATTATTATAATAAAAATAATATATTATAGTTATTAATAATATATTAATATTATATAATTAGTTTCTTATTATTAATAGATAATTATATAATTAATGTCTTATATTTTTAATATATTAAATAATAATTGTAATATATCATAGTTATTATTAATACTTTAATATTATCTAATTATTAATAATTAATTAATTTAGACTTTCAAAATTTTAGTTCATCAATTCTAATCAAATAAAAAATAACTAAAATCATAATTTAACTTTAAATCTCAATCAAACATGAATAATTTAGACCAATCTAAGTTAAAATAATTATTCAGGCTCTTTAGTTTTAGTCCCCAACCAAACATGGGACATGGGGGTTAGGCCTTAGGCCTTGGGGCCGGTTGTGAATTTGTGACGTCAGAGAGAGTGTGGGCCCCACAGCATCCGAGAGGAGAGTGTATTTAACGACCCGCAATCCCTCTGCTTAGTCTGATACCTGCCTCCCCCTTCCCCTCCCAAATCTCAATTCAATTCTTAAACCCTCTCTCTCTCTTTCTCTTTCTCTTTCTCTCTTTCTCGATTTCTCGATCGAGCGAAAGAAAGAAAGATGAAATATGTAGTGGTAACAGGAGGGGTGGTGAGTGGTCTCGGCAAGGGTGTCACCGCCAGTAGCATAGGTGTTCTTCTCAAGGCCTGTGGCATCCGCATTACCTCCATTAAAATAGGTTTCTTCATCTTTTCTCCCTCATGTTGCCTCGTAGATGTAGATGTAGAATTAGTATGGAGGAGTTGTAACTTGTTTCCATTTTTATCGCATGTCTATTTCATGCTGGCGTTTCCCTGACTAATTCAGTGACTATAATTGTATCGCTCGCGAATTGGGATCAAGTTTTTTTAGTCTGCTATGTAAACTCCTTAGTGGGTATCCAAGTCATTTTGCATACAAGCCCCTACCAAGTGTCTATAGTTTATTTTACTGAAAAAACATTGACTTTGGACCTTTTCTGCTTTGAATTACACTTTGGTCTTCCCTTTGTCTTTAGTGATTTTGTTTTTACTCTCTCTTCCTTGACCTTAATGCAAAATGCTGATGCTCTTATGCTAGTGGTAGACGTTAGCTCAAAATATGCAGCTTTCAACCTTTTACCATTTTACCCTGCTATGTTTCAAATCAAATTATACCTCTTTTTACTTTTGGCCTGTCATCTCCAATTCTTCATTTCAACATTTCTAAAATTTTACCCTATAATATTCCTGATTAACCCATTTTGGTGAGGATTTTTTTTTTTTTAATTAATAGGGTAAATTAAGCTTTTATATGAAATTGTAAAGGGCAAACAAGAAAACGTTTTGTACTGAGGTAACTGGTAAGTAATCTTTTAGGTTGCCTAATTTGACTATTACTCTCATAGTGAAATCTGTAAATTGGTTAGTGCTTTATATTCACTGTAAATTGGTAAGTAAATATTTGGGCAAAATGTAAATAAAATTGTTCTTATGGTGCAACTTTGTATTTCAGATCCTTACCTCAATACTGATGCTGGAACTATGTCTCCAATTGAGCATGGCGAAGTATACGTGTTAGATGATGGTGGTGAAGTAAGTTATTTTCTAATTTTTTTTACTGTAAATTGCAAAGTTGACCCGAAAGTTTAAGATATTGTTAAACAGAGTGTTGATGAAATATTTTAAAGGACCTATAATGGTAATTTTCTGTTGAAGAAGTTTATTGAAAATAAAAACTTCTGCGGATAGGTTTCCTAAAAGCTAAACTGTAGGGATTAAACCAGAAACAGTACCACACAATCACTTTTTCTTTTTCCACTTAATTTCTTGTTTAGGTTTATGTTGCTGTCCCTTGCATTTTTTTCTCTGTCACTTGGTTTCCTTAGAAGGGAAGTTAGCAAAGGAAATCCGTAACTAGTCTTTTTCATAATTTGCTAACTGATGTGAATCACTAGTGTTCTTATCAAAAACTCAACTGCCATTTCCTCTGTTGCTTTAATGATACATTTTTTTATTTTTGAAAATTAGTAGAGAGGTTATATTGGTTTCAAAATCTGAACAGTCCTTATCTTGATTTGCTTGTGGGGCCACTAGTGCACTTATCAAATAACCAACCTCATTTTCCAAGCTTTAAGTCTTGATTTATTGTCATAAAACTGTTCTATCTTAGATAAGCAAGTTTCTTTTTGCTATTTTGAAGGTGGACTTAGACCTTGGAAACTATGAGAGGTTTCTAGACATCAAATTAACCCATGACAACAACATAACAACCGGAAAAATTTATCAGGTAAACTGACAGCCTTACCTAATCCCTATACTTGTAGAATTATAGATCTTTAAACATGCTAAAAGGAATTTACTACAAATTTGCTTTTATTCTTGTATAGTCTGTTATCAATAAGGAGAGAAAAGGTGTCTACTTGGGCAAAACAGTTCAGGTGAGAATTTTCAATACTTGAAGGCCCACAAAAGATTTCTTTCTACAGAATTTATTTTTTTAATTCAAACTTGAGAATGAAGATATTAAAGTACTTCACGTCACCATAATTTGGTAATATTTTATGATATTTCCTCTTTCAAAGGTGGTGCCCCATATTACTGATGAAATACAAGAGCGGATCGAGCATGTGGCATCAATTCCTGTAGATGGTAAAGAAGGCCCCGCTGATATCTGTGTCATTGAGCTCGGTGGCACCATAGGTGAAAACAGATTGTCACACTTTTCTATTTTTTTCATAAAGGCCCTATCTTTTTTTTTTTTTTAAATTTGACCATTTACCAGAAAGATTTAACCTTGTAATGTAAAAAAAGAGGGAAAAGCTTAGATTATTCCAACAATATTAGATATAGTAAATAACTAAACCGCAACTAGTACTTGCCTGTCGATCTTTTATTCTCTTTTTAATTGTAATATGGCGAGTACTAGATGCAATTGTGTGGGCCCGATGTATCAGGGTATAATGAGAGTAGCATTGTTGATGCAGGGGACATCGAATCCATGCCATTCATCGAGGCTCTCGGCCAATTCTCTTATCGCGTAGGTCAGTTATTTAAAACTGCAACCCATTAATCAGTACATTTTATCCGTTATGTCGATGTATTTAATGATAAATGTGGACAAAGTGATATAAGTACTATCGTTTCATTTCTCATTTCAATATTTATGGTTACTAATTTTCAATTATTTCAAACTGTGTCTTTGTTCAGGTCAGGGAAACTTTTGTCTTGTTCATGTCAGCCTCGTACCAGTTCTAAATGCAGTAGGTGAACAGGTACATACATCTTCATCAATACATTCAATAGCTTTTTTCTCTCCTGATAATTGTTAGTGTGGTAAACTTTTTAAATGGCTTTGTAGAAAACTAAACCAACACAGCATAGTGTTCGAGGGTTAAGAGGTCTTGGTCTTGCTCCTGATATTCTCGCATGTCGTAGTACCGAGGTTTTATTTTGCTTCTTTTACTCAACTTTTCATTTAGTTCTCTTGTTTAACCATATCTTTTTTTTTCTTGGCTATTTGACCACTTGTATTTTATGCTTAGGTACTGGATGAAAATGTGAAGCAAAAGCTATCACAGTTCTGCCATGTCCCGGTAACATTATTTTACTAAATTGTACTTTAACTTCTTTTGAAAATTTTACTTTTATATAAATCTAATTTGTTATGCATGAACTTTATATTTTTCAGGTTAATAACATTGTTAATCTGCATGATGTATCCAACATCTGGCACATCCCTTTAATGTTAAAGGTAAAGTCGATAAGCATACTCATGTTCTAATTTCCTTGAAATTTTTTTTTCATCATTTACTAAATGGAGTATATTTTGCTTGAACTACTGCAGGAACAAAAGGCCCATGATTCTATTCTTAAAGTATTGAACTTACAAAGGTTTGGTTTCTCGATGTTTAATTCTTAATTTTTTTTCTTAAACCTTCATCATTTTTTCATGTATAATAGAGTTGATAAACCTGAAATCTACTTTCATTACACTAAGATAAAGATATTATGCAATATATTTTAGTGTTGGTGGCGTGCCTCGCATGCCTAAGCTGGATGAATGGACAGAGAGGGCTGGAAAATGTGATTCTTTGGAAGAACCGGTGAGTATTATTACATACATCTCAACATTTATTTTTCCGATGTTAGTTCCTTTTTCATTGAAGCCCCTCGATTTTGTTGTTTTCAGGTTAGAATTGCCATGGTTGGGAAGTATACTGGCCTCTCTGATGCCTACCTCTCTGTACTTAAGGTAAGATTGCATAATTGTTTATTTTCATTTTTCAGTTTAATCGTGTAATGTATTGCTTCTTTAATATGTGACAATTGGCCTGTGAATTTCATGTAGGCTCTGTTGCATGCATCTGTGGCTTGTAATAGGAAACTTGTGGTCGATTGGGTCCCATCTCCTGACCTTGAAGATACTACACGTGAAGAGGTTATATTTCCTTCTTCTTTAAATAGCACTGAATGAAAAGTGATTATTCATAATTTTATACTGCCTTGTACCTTTTCTTATACTTGTAATTTTATTTTGTAGAATCCAGAAGCTTACCACACAGCATGGAACCTACTTAAGGTCAGAAAGCTTTACTTTTCTATTTATATAAATTTCAGTCTTAGTTTAAAATAATTTTATGCTGACATGGAACTAGTACTGGACTCTATTTTACTCTTGAGGAAATGTGAAATTACATGAATGCACTCTCATGTATACTTTTTATATGATATTTTATTTTTTTAGGGGGCTGAAGGTATATTGGTACCTGGAGGTTTTGGAGATCGAGGGGTACAAGGGAAAATTCTAGCTGCCAAATATGCGCGTGAAAATAAAATACCTTTTTTAGGCATCTGTTTGGGGATGCAAATTGCAGTGATTGAGTTTGCCCGATCAGTTATGAAGTTACCAGGTGCAAACAGTACTGAGTTTGACCCGGATACTCGATCGCCATGTGTCATCTTTATGCCAGAGGTAGTTGTTACACCATGTACTTATTTATCAAGGTAGTTGTTAATACTGACACCATGTGTACAAAATAATAAATAATTAAATTATCAGGGTTCAAAAACACATATGGGTGGGACGATGAGGCTTGGATCAAGACGAACCTATTTCCAGACAACCAATTGCAAAGCTGCTAAGTTGTAAGAAATCAAATCCAACACTTTTTCTTATAGTTATTTTGGTTTAAAACTTTCTATAATTAGTATACATCTTTTTGATAGGTATAACAATGTCAGATATGTTGATGAGCGGCACCGACATAGATATGAGGTAAAAACAATCATTTAATTATTTCATCTACATTTTATGTTCACACATTCTTTTCTTTAACTATATAAATTATTTTATCCTTTTAGGTTAACCCCGAAATGGTCCCTCAATTTGAAAAGGCTGGTCTTATTTTTGTTGGAAAAGATGAGACACAAAAACGAATGGAGGTGTGTGTTATTACTTATTATTTCTTGATTAAAACCATAAAAAGCTTGTCTTTTGTACTTTGTATTGTAACATTTAACATGCTATTATTTTTTGTCTTAAATGGATTTAGATCATAGAACTACAGAACCACCCGTTTTATGTGGGTGCACAATTTCACCCGGAGTTCAAATCAAGACCGGGAAAGCCTTCTGCTCTATTTTTAGGTAAATGCTTGTGCTAATTCACTACTTTGTACTAACTGGTACAGTTAGCACCTAACCTGCACATGTATGTAATAAAAGTTGGGTTTATTATTATTATTTTTTTTTAAAGTTGGGTTTATAAGGCACCAGTTAGAGCATGTATGAAAGCAACATATTCTGGCAATTGCTTTGTCCGTACTTTAACTAGCCTGCATTTTGGTTGATATGTACTGGGGCCCTTTCCAATTTACTAAGCTGTAAATCTTTTTGAACTTTTTTTTAATGTCCATAGGGCTAATAGCAGCATCGTCGGGTCAATTAAGCACCATTCTTCAAAGCAACAGCAAGATATACAAACCGACTCCAAAAAAACTTACATCAAATGGCTATTTGAACTCAATACTCTGCCAAAATGGTCATATAAATGGCCCCACGAACGGTCACATGAAGAAAATTCTGGTGAATGGAAATGGAAACTACTATGCGAATGGTAATGGATTGCATGTCTAATGTTACATTAGTCGTTTAATTTGGGATTTATGGTTTTGTTTGTGTAAATTTTGCGTTCACGGGATATCAGTTGATCTCTCTTTCTATCAAAAGTTTTAAGAGGAAGAGCTGAGATGAGAAGAGATGAGATGGTGGGTGGGTCCTGTAGTTTTATCAGTGGACCACCTTAAATGATCCATTAAAAGAGATTTTGAGTGACTTTTTTTTAGTGTGTTTTCAAATTTATGTACCCAGTTTAAGCGCTAGTGAGTATTCAACTATAATTGTTAGGACTTCGGCATGCTTGTAAATTTGAAAGATTGCACAAGAACGTCTGCTAAGTATGCACTCTTTTTGAATTAATGGAATATATATATATTTTTTTTAATTTTACAATTGCTTAATGCTTTGCCTCAAATTTGTTCACTTTGAATTTCCTAATTCAGCAATATAATTTGCAAGAGTTGGGGTTCAAAATGTATTCTAGCCTTTTTCATTAACACCCTTTTGAATATCATTTATTTCAACCAAAATAAATTCAACTAGCTTTATGTTAGCCTCAATATATTTTTTTTGAATAAAGTGGCACCTGTTTCATTAAGAAATAATATAGTTCTTACATTACAAAAGTACTTGAAATACTAAAACATAAGAATCACACTAGAGGGAAAAGCCTTAAGGAAATATCTAAACGTATATAGCAAAGTTTGCAAGGATAGAACAAATATTACAGCCCACAAAATAAGACTAGTATGGTCAGAAGTAACTAAACAAAGAAATAAAACAGCAGCATCTGAACAATCAAAGGAAGATGTAGCCTCAGTAGGGTTAGAAGAAGAGGGTGGAACTAGAACACCAGTATCACCTAGAATATAAGCAAAGCATCAACAGCATCATATTCTGCTATGTCCCTTAATTAGATAGACAAATCAGACTTTTCTAATCCATGAATTCTATGGACTGCTTACCCTTTCTTTTCCTGAATATCTGTATCTGAAAGTATAATCAGATTGCCTGCGTTAGCCTCAATAATTAATCAATCTAAACAAAGAAAAAAATTTAGCCTCAATAATAAATAAATAATTCTGGAAGTAAAGCATGTTTAGTTTGGGGACAAGTTTGTAATCCATCTGGCGGCTGGCGCACATTTGAAATACAATTATTTGCAATATGGATTGGGCCGTCAAGTAATCCAAGCACAAGGCCCATCAAATATAGGAAATAAACCTGCTGATTTATTAGAATACACAAATCTTAAAAGGTTAATTTTTGTGCATGAATCTCAAAACATATGAACGGTTAGGATTGGAATCGCAGCAGATTAACATCCTCAAATGTAAGCCATAAATATTTATTTGCTGATCAATGCGTTAAGTAATCCAAGAACAAGTAAATTATTTAGTATCGAAGTTCTGATGGGGAGACTATATGATGAGTGATTTTTCTTAAAATATTTCAATCTTGTTTGAATCAATACTAGATAGTTCAAGAATAAATTGGGACATAAAAACAAGTAATTGTGCATTTTTACATAGTTGCAATATAACGGAAGTGTCGTTCAGCTGTAACGCATGTGGGCAAACTCAAAAAATTATATAATTTCCGGAGAGTTCTTTTTGCACTTAAATTAACAAATTTGGTTCAATTGAATTCCTCAAACATTTTTTCAACTTTACCTACTAAACAATATTCCACCTTTTTTTTTTTTTTTTTTGAAAAATCTAGCAGAAGCTGCTAGGGAAATATTCCACTTATTTCAATGAAACCATTTTTCAAAGTAGAACAAAAATAATAGTGATGTGGTATGAGAGGTATACTAGAGTTGTTTTGGAGGCTTCGTTCTAGAAAACAAGATTTTTATTGAAGACAACATTAATTTTTAAAAATAAAACATTTTTTACAGAAAATTATTTTGCATTTATAAAATTTTAGATATAAATATATATATATTTTTTAAAACATTGGAGAGTAAATAACACAATTAACTGTGTAGTAGTTCAACAGAGGAACACAACTTGTATTTACAAAAATCACATTTTTTGAAGTATATATACGAATCACACCATATAGAGCCCAAATAAATAATTTCTTTTTTGAATTAATTCACAAATACTCAGTTGAACAAGAGATATACCACTAAACATAATGCTAATACAATTAAAAATTAAACCAAGTGGTGCATGGAAAAATTAGTAACAACTAAGAAAAAAAAAAGCTCACACAAATTAACCAAATAGAATTTTAGATTTAAAGTAGGAAGTAACAATAAAATTCTCATTTATTCTTCTCAATTTCTCCCTTCTTCTTTTGCAAATAGGCAAGAACCAGTTGGTTATCTATCACAGACAAAACAAACTGCCTTACTGAAAACTCGGGCCATAATGCATTCGGATTTTGTAAGTGCGTAAAATCCGATTGCCACAGAAGGAAGTTACTCAAACGGGTCTCGCCTGAAGTGCGAATATTGATATCCGGATCCACACAACCGGCCGTGAACAAATTTCTCTCCAGATCACAAACTCCAATTTGAGTACTCTTCCCTCTTGTGTCTCTAATGGATGCCTCTAGTGCATGTGTTATCTCATTGGTCAATGAATAGGCCATACAAACGGAAAGTACCGGTCCTTTGTTGTGCAGTGTTACATCCATTGCCTTTTTCGCGGCTAATCGTACCGGCTCAGAAATTAGCTCCAAATGGCCCCAGAAATTGATCTTGACATCTAACTTTTTCAACATATTCTCAATTCAGGTCATTACCTCGTCTAATTTTTCTTTCATCAAATTCATTAATAACTTAACCTCTTCGGGCCCTTGCTTGAAATTGTCTGTGCTAAAAAGCATACACCGTCACGCACTTCACGCTCATTTCATAACAGTATCGGATGGTTAATATGAGGGACTTGAAACCAACCCGGTGACCGCTAGTTGGATCCGTGACTCGGTGGGATACACCTCTGGCACGTCTAGATATGTCTGGGATACATATGAATATATGATCCAATATAGATTACGCATACGACCCGCACAATGCATGGTCCACCATGCATTACCATACTGCTACTTCGCGTTTGTTGTTAGAAGACAATATCTATTATACTTAGCTGTAGTTTTGTATTTTAATATTCATTTTTTATAATATGAATTAATAATATAATTAAAATAATATATATATATATATATATAAATATAAAATAGACGTATTATATTTTTATTTTTGAAAATTGTCATATTGCCGTATCCGTATCGTATCTGATATGATATCCATACCCGTATTCATGCAACATAGCCACTATGTAAATAAAAAAAGAGTTGGAATAAAATTAAAAAAATTCAAACTTCCTTATCGGTTAATATTCCACAAATATTTTTTATTTACTAGTTGACTACACTGAGATGGATAAGATATTAAAAAATAGGACCAACTAACTATCCCCCACTTCCACAGCACAAGGCTCCTAATTTGAGAACCTACACACCTGTAACCAAATAAGGTTAATATAAATAGAGGCTAGACCTCTATTGTTTTCTCAAAAAAAAAATTATCCACTTCATTTTTCCTATTCATCCCCCAGTCATTAATTAAGTGGGGGACCGCTAAGTAAGTGGAAAATCATTAATTAAGTGGAGGACCGCTAATATTTGATAGATTTTACAACTGATGCACACAAATATGGATACCTATGCGAGCAAGTGTTAATATATAATATATCAAGTATTCATATTTAAGATATCAAGTATTTCGGGAAAAAAAAAACTGTACATCATACATCCATCTTTTACATCTTTTTAGAAGTGGATTTTTTTTCTCCGTTCAATTTTGCCAATATTTCTGACGATATGTGAGGAAATTTACGAATCTAAAACTACGCATGTTTTCTAAACAATTTTCTCTTTCAAATGAGATCCATGATGACATACTTTCGGATTGTCCGTCGCGTAAGTATTCATATCTCGTCGAGCAAGTATTCATACCTCGTCGTGCAAGTATCCATACCTAAGATACCAAGTATTTTGGAAAGTATTAATATTCAAATATTACAAGTATTAATATCTTGTCGAGCAAGTATTCATACATTGTCGTGCAAGTATTCACAAACATCTTCTACGTTTGTACCTAACATATTATATCAAATATTGCCAATATTTGTATCTAACATATTCATACTTCGATTTATGAATACTTGCACACCGGATAACTCAAAAGTACTCCATCATGTATCTCATTTCAAAGAGAAAATTGCGTAGAAGACGTTTGTGATTTTAGATTCGCAAAATTCTTCACACATCGTCAAAAATATGGGCGACATTGAATGAAAAAAAAATCACTTTTAAAAATGTGTAAAAGATGAGTGTGTAATGAGAGAGATAAAATAAAGTTGACGTTCATTTTTTTAAAGAAATACTTGATATTTTAGATATGAATATTTGATATATTAGATGTTAATACTTGTGTGCATAAGTATAAATATTTGCGCACGTCAGCTTTAAAAAATTTCAAATATAAGAGGTCCCCTAGTTAATTAGCGGTTCTAACGTAATTAATGATTAATACACATTTTCTTTTGTTTTTTTGTGCTGAAAATTGTAGTTCTCTAGATAATTAATGACTGGAGGATGAATGGGGGGAAATAGAGTGGGAAAAAAACTTTATTCAATATTAACTTGGTGTAAATTATACGTACTTAAATTTCATTGGCAAAAAAAATAAAATTATAGGGAGCCGACATGATGCAATACAGTTGAATTTTAAATTAATTACAAGAATGAAGATCATATAACTTTGTGAGCATGAATCGGCCTATTAAATTCCAACGGTCCCAAATAAGGACATAATTAAATTAAGACGAATAATTAACGGTCTAGAAATAGAATCCAATTTCTGTGAACTGGTCCACAATGCAATTAATAACCGGTCATTCCAATCTTTGTATTGATTGAAATTAATAATTTTGAGGAAAAATTCTAAAAAAAAAATGAAATAACAATTAATTCACCTTTTTAAATAAAGATGAACTCAACAAGCGTTCCAAGTTCCAATTTTAATTAAATTATTATTTTTTCTTCGAACATGCAAGCATTAATTTATTTATAAATAAAAGTTTATAACACATAAAAGATAACTAAACAAAATAATAGTATTTAAAAATATATAATCAAAGAACTTCAATTGATGTTAATTTGAAGCAATTAAAATACTATTGCTTAATTATAAATTAGGAACTTGACCATTATCAAATTTATTAAAAAAATTATTGCTTAAAATATCACAAGATTTACGTACTGAAATAAAATTCAATAAATATATTCAAATAAATATATGATTATGAATATATCACAAACTCAGCATGTCCTTGTTCATTAATTGTAATTTGGATAAGTTGGTACTGATTAACCATTAATTTCAAGTAAATCATACTTAACGTTGCTCTTAAATAATGGATAACAAGTGGGCAGCTGATCTGGTGCAAATTGAAGTCTTGTAGCACCTCAATTAATGCGGTCGGCAGGCTGACTAAAGAATTTTAAATTATATTATATATTATATTGTATGTTATACCATCATTGACCATTGGCCATTGGCCATGCATGCGTCAACAAATTAAGGAAGGAGAATGTATATGCAAATTACCTAACTTCAGTATAAATATAACATTTATCCCAATTATTAAAAAAACAAATTTATTCGTAGGAAATTCTTGTAGTATGGTGGCAATACAATACGGAAAAGACTTTCTCTCATTGTATGGGGGAAAGTGTGTAAGAGTAAAAGTCAGAGAGGACTTGGAGTTTTAGATCTTAACCGGATGAATATCTCTTTGCTTTCTAAATTGCTATTTATATTTTATGATTCAAATGTAACAGGTTCTTGGAAATCTATTATCATTGATAAATATTCTATTACCGGGGAAAGGAGGGTTAAATCTCCTTTATGGCAAGCTATTATACAATTAAATGATATGTTATATGATTGTTTGCAACAGCAGGTTGGTAATGGTCAAACAATTCGATTCTGGTTAGATCAATGGTGTGGTACTTCTTTACTTAGCCTATGCTGTCCTAATTTATATGCAATAGCACATGATAAAGAGATTAAACTTGCAGAAGTTTTTATCAACAATAGATTCGTTATTCCTTTAGCTATTCAATTGATAGGGGTATATCGAGTATAATTGACAGCTTTGACTAACCTTCTTGATTCTATACATCTTGTTAATACAATGGATCAAGTCAGTTGGAAATTGACAGCCCATGGTACCTTTTCTGTTAATTCATTATATAAATATTTAGGCTCAGACGAGGTAGTGGTTAATACATATGAAAGTATCTGGCAAGCTAGGATCTCTCTAAAGGTTAAAATATTCTTATGGTTAGTCAAGCAAAAAAGAGTTCTAACAAGGGATAGGTTAAGAAAACGTGGATGGACAGGTGAGGTACAATGTGTCTACTGTTCTCAAGAGGAATCGATAGATCATTTGTTTGTGACTTGTTGTTACATTCAAATGATTTGGTAATGGATTGCCCAATTTAATAATTTTTATTTTTATTTTGACAATATAGGGGCCTTATGAGAGATGGATTATTTTATACCTTTGAAAGACCCCAACCTAATAGAAATTATCAGAGGAGCTGTTCTTTGGACCTTATGGAATGATAGAAATAGAATTATATTCCAGCAGGGACAGGTATATGATATTAAGGTATTAGGGTCCAAGATAATGTCGGTGGTTCGTTTTTGGGCCTTAAACCAACAACATGATCTATCATCTCAATTGAATCTTATTTTTCCTTGTGATCTAAAGAACCTGACAGGAACTACATTAGTCAATTTAGTGGAGGCTTCACCAGATTCAATCTGTACGCTTGGCACAGTGATTAGCCCGTGTGTTAGTGATGAAGACAGAACTGAGGATGGGCGGCCTAATGTTTTGAGTGCAAATAGGCCTAATAGTTAGATTGTTTTTGTGTTTGGCTGACTTTATAATCTTTGGTGTATCAGGTTTTTTACTTGCTGTTATAGTACTTATGTTAGGGAGTTATCCTATGTTTTTTTTGTCCAGGTGTATGTTTTGTGATATTGGTTCAGTTTAGAAGTCGATGTAGTGTTTTATATTTTGATACAGGTCTGCGGTATTACTCAATACCGAAACTGTAATATTGTATGGTTTTCTTGTTAATAGAAAATCAGTGGTTTATACCACTACTTAAAAAAAAAAAAAAACAAATTTATTGGTATCCTAATGTGGCATGCTTGCCTCTAATCATATCATATCATATCATATGAATATATCATACATTCATACATACCAGTTTGGACGTGCGATCGTTTTTAATTCAAATTCATTATTCATGGAATCAATCAGAATTGAGAGTTTGAGACAGCTGCCCCCGCGTGCTGTTTATTTATTACCTGTAAAAGTGTAAATTAATTGCCCTTCAAAGAGAGAGAGAGAGTCATAAGTCATTGCCAACGGTTGAAATTGAAAATGACCCCCTTAATCCTCTGCATTAACGTACATTTTCAGTTAATTTATTAACCGTGCGATCAGAATTCGGATTAGTGCGGATTTAAATTGGACGGTCTAAATATTAACGCATAGTTTGAGTTAATGCAGAGGATACAAATTCCTTCTTTCTTCCAGTTCCAGGCTTCCAGCCTCTTTCTCCTTTCACTTTTTCTCTTCCCACCGACTCTCTCTCCCCCCCTTTTCCCCAAGGCGATGGCGATGGCGGAGGCGAAGGGAGAGTCAAATTAAGAATTGCCTTTATTTTAGATTCCCCTCCAATTTCACGAAGACAAAGCATTTAATTTGTTAGTGCCGCCATGGCCTTCAACTTGCTGTTCCTGTTCCTGTTCCTGTTCCTGTTAAATTCTTTTATTCCTTGCGTTTTGGGATTTGGTGTTTTTCATGTGAAGCACAAATTCGGCAGTCAAGCACAGAGGCGGAATCTACATTTGCTGCGGGCCCATGATGTCAGTCGACACGGTCGCTTGCTCTCTGCTGTTGATTTACCAATCGGTGGTAACGGATTGCCCAGCGGAACCGGGTTCGCTTTCCTTTCTTCCTTCCTTCCTTCCTTCCTTCATCTCAATCTTTAATATAAATATTCTTTTTAGTTTAATGCAATCCTTTTTTAATTTAAAAATATGATTATTTTGTTTAAATATATATATATATATATTATGTAATGCAGGCTTTATTTTGCTGAGATTGGGATTGGTACTCCATCAAAGAATTACTATGTGCAAGTTGACACAGGAAGTGACATACTATGGGTGAATTGTATATCATGCTCACGTTGCCCCAAAAAGAGCGACCTTGGGGTACATACAATTAATACTATTTTATTTTTCTCTTTTTATACTAATTAGTTGCTGTTTTGGTTTAAAAATTAAAATGTTGGTTGGGTACTGGGTACTGGCTAGGTACAACTGATGCTGTATGACCCCAAGGGTTCGCAAAGTGGGACCTTGCTTTCATGCAAAGAGAGCTTTTGCTCATCTGCTTTTGGTGGTGATGTACCAGGATGTACAACTAATGCTCCGTGCCAGTACAGTGTATTGTACGGAGATGGTAGCTCTACTACGGGCTATTTTGTCAATGATGTTTTGCAGTATAACCAGGTTACTGGTAATTCTGTAACAAGACCTGCCAATGCGAGTGTGATATTTGGGTAAGTTTCTTTTTTTTTGACTACATATTTTTTTTTTACAAAATATCTGGATTTGCAAACTTATGTAATCAGGTCAGAAATTTACAAAATAATATTTTCGAGAAAAATCTTGGTGTAAATAACTCACCTTTAGAAATCAGACATACTTTGCTTGATAAACCAGAAAATAATAATTTAATATGCGTACTTCCATTCTATTAGAAAAATTTGTATCTCTCAAAAAATCATTTTTTTTTTGTTTTCATTGTGATTGTATAATGATATCATTTGCCAGTTATGCAAATATTTACAATCACAAGGTCTAACTTATCATATTAAACAGGTGCGGTGCACAGCAAGGTGGGGATTTGGGTTCGTCTAGTGAAGCCCTTGATGGAATTCTGGGTTTTGGTCAATCAAATACCTCAGTTTTATCTCAGTTGTCATCTGCTGGTAAAGTAAAGAAAGTATTCTCACACTGCTTGGATACTGTTAGAGGAGGTGGGATATTTGCTATTGGTGATGTGGTACAGCCCAAAACAAAGACTACCCCATTGGTACCTAACCAGTGAGTAATTCTCCTTGTGTTTTGTTTAATCTGTTTTAATTGCACGGCCGAGGGTAAGTTAGGTTAAAGTGAGACTTAGTTGAGGCATCATCAATCATTTTGGGTTAACTTGGGAAAAATTGAATGGATTTGAGAATTAATTGGCTCTAATTTAAGTAAAATAAGGAAATTAAATTGACAACATTACAAGGTCATTTTTCTATTTTAGTTTTGCATTTAGAATTAGTCACGAACCAACTGTTATGTAATTTGAACTAGCTTCATCTCACAAACTCAATATATGTGAACATAATTATAGTTGCATATCTTTTAATTTGTTGGTATATGTCTAAGTGGTTAAATTAACATTTTTTTTTACGATCCATTAGACAACATTACAATGTAAATCTAAAGGGGATAGAAGTCGGCGGCTCTTTACTTCAACTGCCGACTAATTTGTTTACGACTGGTGACAAGAAAGGTACAATTGTTGATAGTGGTACCACATTGACTTATCTTCCCGAGGCAGCTTATAAGGCAGTATGGGAAAAGGTACTTAGTGGAGAATAAAACAGAAACTTTTACTAACAGTGGAGAATGCCTTAAACTCTATGTAAATCCGTTACTTCATTAAAGTGTGATAATTACTGGTAATATATTCAATTGTTACTTCAGAAATGTTCTCCGTGTAATTTTAGAAGTAAGAGCATTTACATGCAAGGTTAAGTAATGCATCTATTTAAAATGTCATATGTAAATATTAGTTGAACTAAATATAAACAAACTATCTTGATAGAAATGTTAATGTGACAGTCTCTGCCATTCTCTTTCATTGCATTTATTAATTGATATAAGTAAATTATAATCATTTCATGGGCCAAATAGTATTTTTTGCAAGCATACTGTTGTTTGTATTTGACATTCTTATTTCATGACTCATGTTATTTTTGCTCAACTGAATAATGTTTTGTAGGTATTTGAGAAACAATCTGATCTCAGCTTCCAAACAGTTCAAGAATTCTCATGCTTTCAATACACTGGAAAGTATGTGATCTTTTAGATTTGTATTTTTCAATTTACTCCAGTACTGGACCTGACTGGTACATAGTACTGTCTGGTATTGGTATGGGTAGAATAAGCCTCCCCTGGCCCTGGGCTGTTGAACAACTAAAGTCTTACTTAGATTTTGTATTATTATTGCCTTAATTTAAAATGGGTCTGTCATGCATTTAGTGTATCTAGAACTTGCATAAATTAGGCTCAAAATTAATTTGTGATTGATGATCCTTTCAGTGTTGATGATGGATTCCCGGAAGTAGTTTTCAATTTTGAGAATAATCTGACTTTGCATGTGTACCCGCATGACTACTTATTTCAAAATGAGGTAAATCCAATTTCAGATCAGTTGATACAGTAACCACTGAATTTCTCACGTGCTGTTTTGATATTATACCAAGTATTGACACAGAATTGTTGAAACTTAACAGAAGGATTACTGTTTTGGGTTTCAAAATGGAGGTTTGCAATCCAAGGACGGGAAAGACATATTTCTTTTGGGAGGTACATGCACCTACTAAATCCGATTCCATTTGTTTCCTCAACTTTTATTATTAGTATTTGTTGATTATTTATTGTTTATTTTTGCAGATCTAGTTCTGTCAAATAAGTTGGTTGTCTATGACTTGGAAAACCAAGTCATTGGATGGACTGAGTATAACTGTAAGTAAATTTTCTTTTATAGTTTTGCAAAAACACTCATTGATCTTTTGCACAAAATTTTTATTAAGAACATAAAGATATTAAATTGTATGAAATACACAAGTGAAATCCTTATTAATTATATGATAAACTGAGGGATTTTGTATTCCACGAGTCGATACTTTACTACTGTACATAGAAGCAACAATGAATATCTAAAAATTACATGGGATGATATATATTTATTTCAGGCTCATCAAGCATAAAAGTTGAAGATGACAACACTGATACTGATACGGCATACACTGTTGATGCACATAATGTAGGATCTGCTTGGAGATCAGAATCGCAAAATTCTATGCTTTTGTTGTTACTAACCATAGTATCCACGTATATGTTTTTTTGAATTTCATATTCTGATGTGCTTCACCTGCATGAATTTGTAATGCAAATGTATAAATTTTTTATTTTTCACACAGCTTGTACAATTGATTCTTTAGAAGCAATTTTTCACACAGCTTGGTACAGGAAGTAATATTGTTGACACTTGACAGTGGTATTCTTGTAATTTTTTTTTTCTTAAAATCACAATATGCTAACTTTGCAAACGTTTTTTTAGGTATAACAAGCATTGTCATGATTTTAAGAAATTTTGGGTTAAAACATTTGAGTTGCTTTGAGAAAAATAAATGTTCAAAATCGACTTATAATAAAAGGCAAGTGTAGAGAGTAGAGACTTAAAAAAATTAAAACATAGATGAAGATTTATTGTACAATAATATATAATATGTAAATTCAACAACTAGAATGAAAAATGATGAAATTCAATGCAAGTTTTACAATTCATATATGTCTTGAAACCTGCACGTGTTCATATTTGATACTAAAATTGTATTAAGATTGATACATTACCAATTTATTATTCAAATGGCATGTCTAATTTTTTTTTTCTATTTCCGTATATAATTAAGTAAACACATTTGCTTTAATTCATATTAGCATTATTTTGACGTTATCCATTAACCCCAAATTAAGAAAATAATTGCTTGGTTTTTTTTATTTATTTAACACCTTTATAAAGGCTTGCCTACACTGTCAAGTGTCAACGTATAGGTGTTGGAGAAAGAAAAATGAAAACAAAAAATAGAGAATTAAGCATCAACGTATATATCACTTGAATTTAAAAAAACTTGAAAGCTACTATTGTACATTAAAATAAAGAATAGAATTAGAGTAAATCAATGAAACCGATCTACTTCATGAATAATGTGTTTACATATTATATTTATTAATTTTTTAAAATTAATTTAGTATAAAATCAAATAGTCAAAAGACGATGAAAAATAAATGTATTAAAATTAACTTATAATTTTTTTAATTACTGCATGACTTTAAAATAAATAAATTAATAAATTTCTAAATTTGACATGTAAATACTGTAGATTGATTTCAATAATATTTAAATTCGTCATTTAAAATTATTTTGATAAATTTTAAATAAAACTTGATGATGAGCTCAAGAACACTGAAAGGTACTATAAAATCGAATATGATGAGCTCAAAATGCTAAAATGTTAATAGTCAAAAGAGTTGACCAAGTAACAAACTAAAACAACTGCAGATATTTTCTTCCTCCGAGTCTTCTGTAACACCAGCTACTCCAAATCCATGCAACAGACGACGCTATGACGCTACGGGGATTAAGCCTCCTTAAGACTTAATGTGTCTCTTTTAGCTTTGTTAGTCGCTTAATTTTGTTGAATACCGGTTCTTTAGCACGGATTAAAATCACCTCCTATAATCTTTTTTTGTCCGAATCTTAATTCTCTGTCCGGACTTTAAGACATATCTACATCTTCATTTAACTTCCTTAGCTTTTATCTACGGATTAAAACAATTAAACATCAATTTCTTAGCGCTCCTTAAGCTCTTAATCCCTTGTTGCCGAACGGTTCCGTACAGGTTTACAGTAGGCCTACTAGCTAGCATTCTCCATGTCATCTATAACTCACTACACTTTTAACAACACACTGCATAAAACAGAGACTAGAAACTGTCTCATGCGCCAGAAACCAAGCCCAGACAAAGTGTGAGTTCGACATGCGCTCACCTCATGGCGCAACGCACTCGCCTCTTTCCCGCACGCAACTCTTGCTCTTGCCCCCCCTCCCCTGAATTCATACACCTAAGGTAAAAGAATATTTTCTTTTGATTCACACTGTCCGATCGTAATTCACACGAATATTAAAGGCTTCCGAATCTAATTGAACAGTCTAGATCTAAACAGAAATAATCTGTTACCTCAGAGCAAAAGGAAGGATTCCTCTTGCCCTCCGCGCCCGCGCCCAATTCCTATTTAATGCCTTCTCACACTAACCGCACCGCACTTGATCACTCCATGACGCTCGTTGGCCCGATCCCTGTCGTCCATTGCATCCCATCGAACGGACGACGGTTCCGACTCCTCTCTCGGTCTCGGAGGAGTTGTGCAAGTAATCTCGTTGTAAGATGTACGGCTGAACCGCTGGCGACAGAGGTTGAGGTGGGTTCTGTGCTTAAGTTCTCCATGTCGGATTTTGCTGTGTCAAGCCAAGTCAGCGTGGGGCTTCAAGGAAGAGTAAGTGCTTCTACAAATTGATACCTCAATCATTAACTATAAATTTGCATTTTATTCATTCAATTTCAATGCATGAATGGAACGCTAGACTGACGAGCTGATGTTTGAGGCTACAGTGTGCCATCCCAATCAGTAAGTTGTCATACTTCCAATTTATTGAATCCATTTCTCAAGTACTCAATTGGAAGTGATCCTAACAGTTGCATTTTGATTAGAAATACTTTGGGCAATTTATGGAAATAAGGTTTATTCGAGTAATCAGTGATATTCTGGCATTTAACTGTTTCAATGGGCAAAAGTTATGATGATTGACATTTGTTTGAGGATTTGAGTAATTAAACAAAAAAGAAGATGGAGGGCAGTGATTTATGACTTCTTTGGAATCTATCAATATCAATTCCAATTGATCATTGCAGCATTTTCATGCTTATTTTTGTAGTATGGGTCTTGTGTGCGATTTAGTCCATAAAATTCCCTCGATCATCTTTCATTTTCCACTAGGTCTTGTCATCCAGCATTTATTATCATTTTCCTCTTTTACTATTATCAAGTGATAAGATATTAGGAAAGAAGTTAAAAAAAATTATGTAAAGTTGAGACTTTTCAAATAAAACCCTTATTTTTCTTATAGTCCTTTGTACAATTCGAGAGTAGTGCTTCGGCATTTGGTGAGTACACAAGCTAAGCGAAGAGGCCGTAGAGCTTTGGAGGTACGCTTCTAGTTAGGCATTATATATCTTCATATTCATAAAAAAAAAATGCACTTAAAATTATAAAAAAGATGTGTGTGATAATACCCAGGTACTACATAAGCTTGCTCGGCGACGGCTAATGTATCACTCTTATGCTATTCAAGTTCATGGTTATGTTACTCAGACAAGCAACACAGATGATGATCCTTTCATCTTAGTTCATGGGGTTAGTTTTTTTTTTTTTTTTTGATAAAAGGCAAGCCTCCGTTCCATACTATGAAACTGAAGAGTTATGTTCACGGGGTTGGTGATTTTACAGAATTAAGAAAAGTATCATTTCTACCATGACCGACAATCTTTAGTCTATTTAGAAATGACACTCGCTGTTACAACCCATGCTTAGTTTACTTATGCCTGGGTTAATCAAGCATAACGCAAAATATGCCAATGCACTGCTGAATTTGTGTAATAACCAATAAAATTGCTTTAGAACCTCTTGCATAACCAAACTATTGCATGGTCGTGCAAGTGACTAAAAAATGGTAGAGATTGGATGCACTTTAACAACAGACCTCGTGTAGTTTATAATTGATGTTTTTGTTGTACAGTATCATGGAAGCTATTCTCTAAGGCACTGGCTGCAGTTGTCAGACTGGCTCCCAACACTAGAAGCTACACTTGCTTTAGATGAAGAATGGGTCAGACGGGTCGGAGACAACACAATTGGTGGGCCTGCCGTCACTCGTCAATTGCGGTTGACTAGAATTCTGATGCGGGACCTCTTGATTGGGGTACTCATTTTCTCATTTATTTTTTGATAGAGCCAATTTCTTCTGGAAATTTGTTCATTACCCTATGTCGGTGCTTATTAAGTTGTTACTTGTCACACACTTACACTAGCTGACTCCATTGTTTAGTTTTGTTTTAACTGTTCTTTTTTTACTCTTTTGTTTTTAAGTTGACTAACAGAGGTTTTCTGAGAGTGGGTCCTGAAATATCTAGGTTTTCTAAAATGACTTGATATAAAAATAAAAGGAATCTAAATTTGGTTCCTACAGTTCTTATGATGGACCTTTTAGTAACTAGTGTATGATGTTTTTATGTTTTATTCCTCCGAGGCATTTCATGTATACTTGTGCAAAACTTAAGTATCATGCATGAGCCTTGGAAGTGTAAAAGATTAACCTCGGCTGCATCTTGCTTACAATTCCTTCTGCAATGTTCAGTCTTCTTGAATGAAAGAGAAAGTAGTAGTTAGGTACTTGTTCTTGAATGAAAGAGAGATGTATTAGGTGACGTTTTCAGGTTTCAGTAGGTTCCTATGATATAGTTGAGGTGTCGTAGGTGATTTTTGATTTTTTTTTAAAAGCTCTGTTAAGCTTTTTTTTTTTATAGAGATCTATTGTATTTAATTTCCTTTATAGGTCAATTATTTGCATAGTCATGGATTGGCGCACACAGAACTGAGACTAGAGAATGTTCATATAAGCCCAGTGGATAAGCATGTCAAGGTAACTTGCTTCTCACACATACATTTTGTAGCAGCTATCAAAACTGTTTTTACTGTTATCTGTTTTTTGTTATCTGTGTAATGCAATATGGCTTGTTCTGGAACTGTTGTCAATTGGTGTGATGTATGCTATTGATTCCTTTGCAATGTGCAATTAATAATTAATGATCTGCAGCAATTGTAAACTGTTGAAATATTATTTTATACGTGATCATTTTTCCAATGTAGGTTGGAATTCTTGGTAATGCAGTGGACTTTGATGAGAGAAAAACAAAAGAAAGCACAGGAAAGAACATGGAGAGGAGGAAGCGCATGATTGCATTTGACATGAGGTAAGATGGCATCTTTAGGTATTCACCATTGGTCATCATTGTATCTTTATTTATTTATTTTCAATGTTTTGGGAACTGCTGCATTTTGTCTGCATTTGAAGAAGCCATAACACTCTTTTTCTTTTTGGCAGAAATAATCATATTTAAAGAAACTAAGAGTAGTGTAACGGAGCATCCAAATCGAGCCCAGAGTTGTCTTTGTCTTGAATAGATCAGCTTCTCCCATAATCTTTGAACATACTGTTATTGATTTTGTTTAACATTAGAAAAAATAAGGGTTTCTGACAAATGAACAAAGACTCGAGGGAAAAAGAAGGAAAAAGACAAATATGAATTTTGATTCAAAAGTTTTTGTTGATGGTCATTTTTATTTTACCGAGCTACAGTTCATGTATTTATATGTTCAGGGCCAAGCAATCATTCCTTAATTTTTCTAAATACCTGTGCTCATATACATTTACAAGGCTTTTGCAACTATCAACATTTTGGATACCTTTTTGCAAAGATGGATAAATAGTGTGCTTTTCGCACCTTTAAGCAATGAAAAAGAAAACAAAAAGTATAAGATATATTCATTTTTTATCTGGATGACGAGTACTAAACTTAAATTTTTATTTCAATTTTTTACATACAGATGTTTGGGTTTCATAATGGCAAAGTTGGTCTTGAGGGAACTTATGGATGCTTCTGTGTTTTCAGATTTCAAGTCATTCTTGTATAAGGTTTATTATATTTTCATCTCTCATTGTTTTGTTCCAAAACCTTTACCTCTGTTGACCAACAGTCTATGCTCATGAAGTTCATTTTTTGCAAATATTTGACCTTTTGTTTATAAATATAAGATTTGACCATCTTCCATTTATTACTACGTGCCATATTAATGTTGTCCATGAATGATCAGAGGTTGTTAGATGATATTGCTAGAACCAGGGGTGGAGCTAGACTTTCGAACTATGGGGCTCAATCATATAAATTTTTCTATGGAGAATGGGAGTCAATTTTACAATATCAAACCATTTCACTCTAAATTGTATAGAAATTCATACCTAAATACATTTTTTTTATTTTTTAAAAATGGGGGTCAAATGACCCCTATTTCCTCTTAATCCCTCCGCCCCAGGCTAGAACAGAAAGGTTCTGGTGGTTGTGACTAACCAAATGGATTATAAAATAATAGAATTCCATTTGAGTAAATATAAATGTGATTTTGTTAGTTAAAAAAATTTGTAGGGAAATGATCCATCATGTTTGCGCGAGTTTCTTCTTCCAATTCTTTGCCGCAACTCTCCATCTGGAAATATTGGCGTTCAGGTTGTTTATTCATTTCTTCAAATTTAACTTGCTACAAATAGCCCAACAATGTGTCTTAGAAAACAATAAAATTAATATGAGTATAGGTGTAAAATTAATATATTTAATATATTTTGTGGGCATATGCATGATAGCAAGGTTCAACAAAATTGCATGAAATTTCACTTTGGATTTTTTTTTCCGGGCTTCTCAAATGTTAACAACGGCTTTTGTATTTAAATTGTTATTTATTTTATTTATAATTCATTTTCAGATATTAGATAGAAACTGGGGGGCTGGTTGGAATCTCTTGTCCCTTCTCCTTGCAACAAAGCCTTGTGAAAGGATAAGGTGAGAAATAGGGTTTGGAAAAAGGAAGGGTATAAAAATATCATGATTATTCCTTGACCGTAGGAAATGAAAAGAAGTATAAAATAAGATTGTTAAAATGGAATATCCACATTACTTGTTTATGCTTATCGTAGGTACAATTTTGTTTTGCAGTTGCTTGAATGCGCTTCGGCATCCATTTTTGTGTGGGCCCAGATGGCGTGTGAATCCATCAATGGATTTGATGAGGTGGGGCCTAGGATCAACTGCAGTGCGTATGGCTGAAGATTATATCTATGGCCATCATCAGGTTTCTATTTTTTTTTTCAGTTCCTTTTCTGCACTGTAATGCATGTTTATTTTTATATATGTTTACTTCTTATATGGTCACTTCACAAAATTTAACTATAGGCTTACATAGCAATACATGCAAACCTGTTGGTAATAATAGTATTCTGGTTGAGTATTATCATTTGCAACTGTAGCAAAAATTTATCTATCTAGGCCAGCCTTGAAAGTGAAGCCTGATATATTATCCTTGCATTTAAGCTTACAAGTTAGAACTACAAATTTTTCTTCTTAATTTGTGCAGCGTAAAAGAATAGCTTACTTCATTGAGTTGATGGAACGGCTTAATCCCAACTCTAGCTTAAAGGTACTTGATCAGTTATTTCCCTGGGGCCCGTTCGTCAACATGCGGAATAGTGAAAGAATAGAGGAAAAGTGGAATTTGGAATAGGCTTCTATTTTGTACTATTCCGATCATTCATTCATTTCAATTTGTGTCATTTTTCATGTAGAACTGGATTCATCTCTTACCTGGGAGGTGGCGCCTCTTATACTCCACTGGCAGACACGTTGGCCTTACCTTCCGACAGCCTTCCCATAGAGTGTTAATAACTGATGCATACCTCTCCTTCTCTGACATGTCCAGTGCAGACAAATCCATCCTCTCCATTTCAGCCAACATCTCCTTCACCTCCATTTCTACCCCTCACTGGCCCCATGACAAAATCGGCACTCCCGGATCTCTCCATGTAACCACTAACACCAATCTCTCCCCTGGTCGGTCTTATGGCAATTCTAGCAACTCAACTTACAGCAACTCATTTGGCAGTAATTGGGAGGTCCCACCGAGTTTACCAGTAGCAAAATTTCATGTGGGTGAGATTGATATATCCATGACTGCTGGATCTGATCCAAATGTAGATGAGGCTCAAGGAGTATTGAAGGAGGTACAAATTCAGATTCCTCAAGAAATGTTTGATTTGACTAGATTTGCATGTGGGACCTACATTGATTCAAGGTTGCTGGTTTTGAGGGGGGTTAACGGGTCAGCATTACTTTTCACAAGATCATGTTTTTGAAAATTGTTGGTGAGTTTTAGCTCTTGTTGATTGATCTGTAGTTAGTCTTGTAAATGCCATGAGACTTCTCTTTAATTTGTATATTCTTTTGTATCTCATTAAAGCATTATGGATGTATATTATAGGTGGCCTTTAATTTTTCATCTCCTAAACAATATCAAAATATTTTTTATCATTTTTTTTACAAAAAAAAAAAAAACTGAATATTTGTGTATTGATGCAATGGCCAACTGTATATTGACGTAATATTCAAGTTTGCATTAAGCAAAAGTAAAGTATGAAGTAACAACTCATCCATTAATAGATATATAGATTTATGGATATATGACAGATACAGATACAGATATTGATATTTTCTAATGGATCGGATATGAACAGATAATATCAAATTCGTCTACAACTCCGAGTGATCTTCTCCTTGCAAAACTAACAACTCATCCATTAATAGGATATGAAAGAGGGATTGGAAACTAATTCATTGCAAAATACAAAACTTGGATGAGAGAGTTTGCAATTCATTTGTTACTAAATCGAAATTACAAGTTCTAACTGATTGCTAATTAGGAGGAATGAAAAAGATTGAAATATGGAAAGAAAAAAAACTGAAATAGGAAGGGATGAACGGTCAACTTTGACATCCACCAAGAGGAAGAGGAATTGGTGGTGGCAATTCTAAAAAAGAGAAATTACAAAGATGAGGTGTGAGCTTGGCAGCCTCTGCTAAGATTTAAAAAAAAAAATAATACAAAGATGAGGTGTGACTGTGACTAGGGGTGTTCATCGGTTCGGTTCGGTTAAACTGGACCCAATGAACACCCCCTAACTGTGACATCGTAATAGAGAAAGATAAATTCATAACATCTAAGGTAACATATTATTTATGTTTAGATTCAGACCGTTCAATTAGTATCCGCACGATTACTAAAGAGGTCTTGTGTATTTTATCTCGGACTGAGGTCTTGTGTATTTTATCTCAGACTGAATTAATTTGAATTCTAGTTAAATGGTTTGAATCTAAACAAAAATATTATTTTACCTCAGAGGATATGGATTTGAGAAAAATGAATACCTCTCTGTGTGTAAACTTCAGCTTAGAACAATACTTTAGACCATTGATCTCCCTCCACTATGGGTCAATTTCAATAAAAATAATAATTTTGTTTGACATTTTGAAATGCAAAAACAATTGATAAAATTTATTATGAAGCATTTTTATGGTTTTAATTAGGATAGTTTGAACACTTGCTGGTTTTAAAGGGTTTTGTGTTGGCTTTTTGTTAGTGTATTGGAAGAATATGTGTTAAGAGTTGTTTTGCGGAGGTCTGAAAAGATGAAATTATATATATAGATATATATATTTGTATGAAGATAATACATGATACAATAAAGTTTTGTATTTTACTAAATTTTCATAATACAAATTAGTTGTATTAATTATATATTTTATCGAAATCACAAATTGAGAAGTCATTGGCACTTTTTATCCATTTACCAAGTCTGTAATGTAATTTTTTTTTGTTATCATAACGGATACGGATATGAAAATACCTCCACCTGACCCATATCGTACCCGTTGACACCCCTATTTAAGATGTTTAGAGGTACTTTAGTGGAAGTTTTGAACATACTTAATAAAGATGCTTAGACACAGAAATTAAGGTTTTAATAACAATTAGTGAATTTTGGAGAAGGTTTTTAGGTGAAATAGTAGGTGGGAACCGTGGAATTGAAAAGCAAAAGGCTGGTCTGAATTAATTAATTTTACCTTCTTCATAAAAGAGAACAAAAATAACTAATGTTGATTAATTCCTGAATCCAAGAACATAATAATTAACAAAAATAACATGGTAAAATATATGATCCTATTCCTATATAAAAAAAAAAATAACATGCTACATGTATTAAAAAAAACTAACAAAAAATAATTATAGTTTTTTACATAATAATCGATGATTCATAGATCAACGCACAAACCCTGCGACAAGTCGCGTCGCTTCTAAAGAGTCGAACGGGAACCCAATCTCGAGAGAACATAAACTTACCTGCTCCTGGTTCTCATTTAATAAAGAGTCTCTGTTATACCTTCAAGGACCCCACAATTAACATGACACCACATGTCATTGACTGTAGGTCCATACACGATCCAGTTCTCACTCCCATTTGCGCCGAAACAAAAAACAAAAACCAAAGTGAAAAAAAAAAGAACCAAAAATCCCATCGTCTCCTCACCCCACCCCCCCTCTCTCTCTCTTTCTCTCTCTCTCCGCCGCCTCCTTTACCCCCATTTTCTCGAATTTCTCTCCTTTTCTCAACATCCACCTCTCGACCAAATCTCCGATCAAATTTCTTTCCTTTGTGGGGCAATACTTATACCTGGAGGATTAGCGGCGCCAACTCCGATCGATCTCGCTAGGGTTTTGAGTTTTATAGCACTTTCTTTCAGGTTCAGGATGCCGCGGAGTTCCCGCCACAAATCGTCACATAAATCGCAGAGGCGAAGTTCGCCCGTTGACTGGTCTGCTTCCGACGAGGAGCGCGAGTCAGAACCTAGGGTTTCCAAGGATTTAGAATCTGATAAGAGAAAATCATCTCATTCGAAGGAATTGAAGGAATCTAACAATGGTCATGTGTCAACAGATCATGGAAAGAAGAGAAAGGAGAGGGTTGAGTCCAAGGATGAATCTGGTGCATCAGATCGATGGGACAGTGGGCTAGGCAAAAATGGAGATGACAATTCATTGGTAGACAAGAGGTCAAAAGGAGATGTTTACAATACTGTGGATATTGAAAAAGAGAGAGAGAAAGAGAAATATTTGAAAGAGGAATCCAAGAGCCGGTCTAGTAGGAGGCATGATGAAAGGAGTGAGGAGAAACGGCGCTACAAGGAGGAGAAAGAGAGGGACAAAGAGAGAGAAAAGGAAAGGGAAAAGGCAAGAGACAAAGAGAAGGAGAAAGAGCGGGAAAAAGAGAAAGAGAGTGATAGAGAGAGGGAGAGGGAGAAGGAAAAGGATAGAGATAGAGATCGAGATCGAGAAAGAAGCAGCAGGCGTGAGAAGTATGAGGAGGAGAAGAGAGAAAAAGAGAAATACGAGGGGGATAGAAGGGAGAAAGAGATGTATGAGGAGGACAAGAGGGAGAAAGAGAGGCATTTGGAGGATAAGAGGGAGAAACACAGGTATGAGGAGGTTAAGAGAGAGAAGGAGAGGTATGACGAGGATAAGAGGGAGAAAGGGAGGCACGATGAGGCTGTTGCAAGTAGAAAGAGAGAATCTGAGACAAGTCGAATTGAAGAAGGGAATAGTGCAAATAAAGATGTTGATATTATAACTGGTTAGTTATCTGTTTCTGTTCTTTATGAATAGCAAACAATAAATTTCACATTCGTTGAAGTTTAATCATAATTTAATGTGTAGAATTCAAAATGATCATTTTTTGTTGTTTTGCATTTTGAAATAAATATGGTTGGTATTTTGGTAAATTAGATAAAAATTCACAATCAAGTCTTAGAAAGTATATAGATATTTGCAAGTGTAATAGATACCATCAGATGAATGTGATTCCATGTTCACCTAATTGACACTGTTTCCAGTATGTGTTGGCTGCTATATTAATGGTAGTGTATTAGTACCAATTGGTAGTTAAAAGAAACAATATGGAGGTATCACTGGCACCAATGCTTATGTTATAGATTTACTCTCTAGTAGAGGATGGTTGTGGTTCTGGATTGGATTGGTGACATATGAATCCCCTTCAGATTTTAGTTATACTATATACATTGCTTATGTATGTATTGTCAGGGTTATATTAAATCTATAATTTCACCTAGTACTTCATTGCCTTCTAACAACTTTTTTATGTGCATCTGTCATGCCTAACAAATGGTAATTCTTAATTGTGTTGCATTAACGTTTTGTAAATGTACATTTTGAGCACAGAATTTGATCCAACTGAGAGGGAGCAACGTGAGAAGCACTCCAAAAGGAGACGGGATGAAATCTCTCCAGAAGAAAAGGAAAAAGAGAAAGATAGAGAAAAAGAGAAAGACAGGGAAAGAGAAAAAGAAAAGGAGAAGGAGAAGGAGAAGGATAGGCACAGAGATGAGCATTCGAAAAGCCGGAGCTCTAAGGAGCACAAATCTGAACCGGACAAGTACAAAGAAAAGCACCGAGATAGAGATAGAGAGAGAGATGATCGTAGAGAGAGAGAATATTACGAGTATAAGAGCTCTAGAGAAGGTAACCGGTCATCAGAGAGCCGGTACAAGAAAAGTAAAGGATCTGAGGCTGACCTGTATGATACCCGTGATGAGTACCCGAGTAAACACAAAGATGGTCACGTGGGCAAGAGGGGTTATGAGACCACAGAGGATCGACATGACCGAGATGTAGAAAAGGAGGATGTGGAGAGGTCAAGGGGGGAGTACCGCTATGCTGACAAGGAAAAAGAGAAGGAAAAAGAGAAGGAGAAGGTGGATTCCAGCCCAGGAAAGATCCGATTGAAAAGCTCTCCTGCTTCAAGCTCATATCATGACAGAGAACAAAACAGGTATAGATTGTTAACTACTGGTGGTAACATATCACTTCTATGGTACCAGTTAAGGATCAGATTTTAGAAACCAATGATCCTTGTTTCGTTTTTATCATGGATTTTCCTGCCTCAAGCTCATATCATGACAGAGAACAAAACAGGTATAGATTGTTAACTACTAGTGGTAACATATCACTTCTATGGTACCAGCTAAGGATCAGGTTTTAGAAACTGATGACCCTTGTTTTGTTTTTATCATGGATTTTAGTAGCAGCTGGTAGTTAGTACTGGTCAAATCAAATTTCATAATTGTTTTAAACCCATTAGACTATCGTAGATTCATTCCATATAAAAACCAAATATTTTAATCACTTGGGGAAACTATTAGCTGCTGCTAGTAAGTAGTCACTGGTGTACCGTTTGCATATCAGCTTCTGTGATTGTGAGTTCACAAAGAAGGTCGGACAGGTCATACCAATCATTTGATTTGTTTAAATATCTTTGAAAAATCTAACCTGTAATAAGAATTAATTTTTTTTCCCAATTGTTTTTGTCAAACTTTTAGACATAGGTCAAAGCCAATTGAGTCCCCAAAGAAAGAATTGACGCAAGAGGACAGGGCCCGTACCAGAACCTCCTCTACGGGCGAGCGCACCCCCTCCCGACTTCGAGAGGAGAAACTCAACAGGCCACGGGATGATGCACATTCCTTGGAGCTCTCCTCGGAGATTGCTAGCAGCACCCCTAGATCCGACACCCATGCATCCCCCAAGTTTGCACCCGAAAAATCCCCATCCAACTCCAGCCTCAAGTATTCCAGTGGCCGTGGTGGTAGCGGTTCCTCAAAATATAGAGACAGGGAAAGGGACAGGGACCGAGAAAGAGAGAGGGAATCTGATGTGGCAACACCTGATAAGATGATGATGCTGAAAAGAGAACCGACTCCAGTTGGCACATTCAACCGGAGTAGTAGTAGTAGTAGTTACCCACCTCTACCATATGAAGATGGAGATAACCGAAGAGATAATGGACCCACCGACAGGAGGTTTCACAAGAGGGGAATTCATGCCCATGGGAATAACAACTGGAATGGTGCTCCTAATTGGGCGTCTCAGGTTAATAACGGGTTTATGCCACTGCCACCTGGGCCACCACCTCCTTCTGGCTTCCATCATTTTGCACCTGGCCCACCACCTCTTTTTGGGATCCGACCGCCACCTCTTAAAATGGGCCCTTCTGGGGTTGGAATTCAGTTTCCTATGCATGATCCGATGGATCGGTTCCCAGCCCACATGCGACCATACGGGTGGCATAACAGTGGTGGTAATAACCCGTTAGTGGATGATTCATTCCCACCCAATTTGTGGGGTCCAGCAGGGAATGGTATGTTTGGTGCAGAGCCATTTTGGGATCAGAATAGGTCTCTTCCTTCTTGGAAAGCACAGGGAGGAGAGGTGCTACCCAATAAAGAGCTGATTAATATGTCTCAAAAGGAGATTAGTGCAACAGCACTAGATATTAAAATGGAAGAACAGAGCATTAATGAAATTTTACCAAGTGAGAGTGTCGTTGACATTAAGGATGAGAGTGTGAAAGATGCAACTTTTGTTGAGACCTCTACAATGGAGGATCAAATACCACCAAAAGTGGTTACCGAGGTTGATAAAGTGCAAGAACCTAATGTTAAAGTGGGTAATTTTTGGGAAAGTTACATACCAAGGGCTGGTATTTCCCAGAACTTGGTTGATGTGGAGATGCTAAAAAAATGTACTTCTGCAATAGGAGAGTTGGAAAACCTTAATGGAGTATTTGATATGTCTCAGGTAGGGTTGCAAAGTGATTATTTTATTTGGGGGAAATTGCTGAGACTAACTTTTTTAATATATATTTCTTATTCATTGTTGTCAATTTGTTTTTTTGGTTTCCAGGCTACTGATGTGATGGATGGTAAAGAGAAAAGAAATGGCATGAGCGTCATTGTTCTCAAGTCCCTTTTCCCGACAAGCAAGGATGAAAACTTTCAGGTATTATATCTACAAGCACAAATTGGTTCATTCCATTTATCAATGTGCTAATATATAAGCCTAATGCCCTTTTTTGTTTTCTATGTTTTTGCAGAAAGCTATGTCTCTGTACAACAAGTTGTCGAATAGAAAGAAACCTGAGAGAAACAATGCTCCTGATTTGGAGGAATCAGAGGAGGTACTTAACATGGAAGTTGAAGTACCAGTAACTGATAATAGTATTACACCTGATCTAGGTAATGATGATGTGGAGGTAGACAAAAAGGTTTCGGTTACCAGTAATTTTGTTTCTGATTCCGATTCAATCATTTTTAAGAATGCTGAGGAATGTGAGGAAGTAGTAATGAAGGAGAGTAGTGAGGATGGTTTAAGCAGGATACCTATTACTACTCAAAATACACATTGAAAACAATTTTTTTGTTTTTTCATTTTGTCATTTTGGAATTTTCTATTTGCGTGTCCTTTTTTTTTTTTTTTTTTTTTTTTTGTTGAGGCTTTGCTCCTGGGCCTCTTGCTCATGTGTAGCTTGTTTTCCTTTTCCATGTTTTCTCGTTAGAATAATGGTGTCCTCTTTTGGTTGAAATTGCATTTGGGGGGAAATTGGGCTGATTTGTTTGCTTCTGAACCTTCGTTAGGTTGCATTTAGCGGTTGCTCATAGGTCCGTTTTCTTTTATCTGAGTACTTTAGGAAGAAAAGTGGCGTTAGATTAAGATAGGATTTTATTAATGTTCTCAATTTCTAGCATTCATTAATATTGTGGATGCTGGTAATTGATAGTTTTTTTGTTTATATAATATTTCATTTCCGCGCTTTCTTATCCTATATCATAAGCAAACGCTTGTCCTTTTTAAGGCTTACGTTCATATCAATTTTATTTTTTATTTTTGACAATTTAAGATAATATAGTCATAAGAGGTTTTTGGATGCTTAGGCTTAAAATAAGACCAAGAAAAAAACCGGGGCAGAAGGTTTTATTTAGAACAATTTGCTTGTTTATTTTATCAATTAAAATATATCAATAATAAAGCTGCATGAATTATCTATGCTACTGTATGTATGTTGATTATGTTGTATTTGCATTTTTGCATTATAAATACAATAACAACAATAATCAAGACTTTGGTCTCAAATAAGTTAAGGTACGTTAGAAATGATTTCTAACCCAATTGTAGTCACAAGGTGAATTAGATAGTTATAAAATAGTAATAGTAATACTAATAATACTAATAGTATACTAATTATATCATGCCTATACTAATTAACGTAGAGGTTAAAGTCCTAAGCTCTATGTCCTTAATCCCAAGTTTCTACTTTCTAGTTATATGACCTAAAGCTTATGATATTACCCTAAATATGCCTAAAACAATATTTCCTAAGTCACAGTTTTACTACGTGGTTAACTTCCACGCACTTATGTTCAAAGCCAGCCTCTGTCTCTCCTTGTGTTTTCGATACGACGTATAATTCTAGTACGCGCCGGTGTCTTGGAAGGCTTTGTTGGAGATGTCCAAACCATCTCAAGTGGTGTTGGACGAGCTTCTCTTCAATCGGTGTCATTTCAAGTTTGCCACGTATATCATTATTTCTAATTTGGTCGAGTCTTGTATGTCCAAAGATCTACGACAATATACGTATCTCTGCTACGCTTATCTTCTGAACATGTGATGACCATACAACATCACGGATCTGATCGTTGTCCTGTAAAACTTGCCTTTGAGTTTTTGTGAGACTTCTTTGTTACATAGGATGTCAGATGCCTAGTGCTATTTCACCCACTCGCTCGTATCCTATAGCTCACATCTTTATCAATCTCACCATTACTCTGTAGTATCGACCTCAAATATCGAAGAGTGTCCTCTCTGCTACTTTGCATTATAAATAATAATTAGTTATTATTTTAGGTTGATTTTTGGTCGATGAAGCCGCCAAACCACATAACCTTATGTAAACGGTTGTTTTAGAATATGCATTTCTATACAAATTTTATAAATAATCAATATATTTTCAAGTGAAATTAATTAAAAATTACAGGTTCCTGCAATTTTATTTCCACATATTTAATGATATCACAATTTACCAAAAACTAATTTATACGTAAATTTTAAATCCAAAACACCAAAATCTATTTGTAATTGACTTTTATTTAATATTTTTCACTTGACAAGAGCATTTTCTTTTTACAAAATCACCACCATTGCATAACGACCCCTTTCTAAGATTCTTAATTCTTTAGTTTTTGGTTGCATCAAATCAAGTCTTTTGCTTTTGCAACATGATGCTACAAGAGGAGAGGAGAGAGCGGAACCATCCGATAATAAGATAGCTCAATATCTATCTAATAATGGTTAGTTTTTCAAGTCTGCAATTTGGAAAGATTGGAATTCCAACATTTAGTAGGTTATGTATCCAGGAAAGGGATCTTCAATAATAAAAAAGAAAAGAAAAAAAGATTTTCATAGATTGATTGACCCATCAATTATTATATTAACCTTAACTTCCAGAATTTACAAGAGCAGAAACTGCTGATAGCTTGCTCTACCTAGATTGAATTATTTTTAACAAGGAAAAAAAATGAAGGATTGACTATGACAAGAAAATTATGGAAGAAAAAAACTATGCAAAAAAAATATATGTTAGAAGAAAACCTAGCCTAATTTCTAACACAATATGGCTTTACAAGATCTTAATTCATGAATTTCCTGCAAGTAGGAGCTCCACACAGACAAGGCACTTTCAAATCTTCACCTTCATCTGGGTCGAATAGATAGTCATACCTGAAATTTACAAAAACAAAAACAAGGATTTATGTTTGAATCTGGAAAGCAGTACACAAAGCTCTCTATGTACCTCTTTCAATTTTGCAAATTTTGTGTTATAATAATGCCCCTTTTAACTGGGTAAAACTTAGATTTAGGTTTGAAATTCATACGTTAACTCTTCTCCGGCATCAACATTTTTCTTTGCAATCAAAACAATTCGGCTCTCGTCATGGCCAACACTCATTATCCTTGCATAACAATTTGGATGGCACTGCACCAAGGAAGACAAAAAAAATATCAAATTTAAGAAATAAATATTAGAGAAAGGTCTTTTAAACTTGATGTATTTTGCAAAAGGGTCAGATGTAGCTTACCGAATGATTAATTAAGCGAGCCACGTTTCCTTTGTCAGTAGCATCCACAACCACTTCTTCACTAATTTTGAAGAGCTGAAATGACGAAAAAGGAGATATTGTCAACAATAATTAAATTATTTACTTGATTAAAATGTGTTCATTCAGTACAAAAGAGGAAAGGATGCACTTACATAACAATCTTTTCCTTCTCTCCGATACTGTGCCTCTCTCAAATCAGCAACGCTTCCCCGAACTTGTTCACCACGATACTCTAGAACCTGAAAACATATTTTATTGTCCATAAGATTGACATGCGTTTTAAGATCATTGGTGGTACAAGAGGCCCCATGTATTAGTAAACAAAATTCAAATTATGAGAAGAATATTAGGTGGGAAAATTTATAGTGTACCATTTCTCCTTCTTGGATATTTCTACGGGCAAAGAGGCCCCAACCATGTATCCCTGATCTCCCAAAGCAAACTCTAGTATGTTCTGTCAGCTGCCAAAGATTGATACAAAAAATGTAAGCAAGCAAATGATGGACACGAGAAAGTATATTTTTCCAAAATAAAATTTACCTGTAAGTAATGAAGTCGCTCTTTGAAAGTAGAGAAAGACTCTGGATCCTTCTCCTTCTACACAAGACCGATATAAATACTTGTAATTATACACTGATTTTAAGTACGAACAGATACTAAGGAAAAAAAAAGCAAATGACATTTACCTTATGTGGATTTAGTCTTGCAATTTCATCCCATGAGTGATGGGTTGGGCCTCTTATTCTGTGTGCAATGGCACCTCCAGGCGTTCTCTGAATAGCATAATTCAAAATATTATTATAAAAGTTCCAAAATAACCTGTATATTTCAAGAACAAGTTTACGGAATGATAATTTTCCTTTTACTAAGATCGGAGCTTACATTGCTTCTGGATTTATAAAGATTGATATCTCATTAAAATTTTGGAAATAATTAGACTGCTATTTTACTTGGTAATGTGTCTGCAAATTGACCAAACACTAATCATACATGTAACTTATTTGCAGTTAAAAACCAAAATCTGTATTCATATCAATTCAATCAATCAAAATACTATATGTAAATCTACTACTAAGTTGCCAAAAGGCACGTTGCTCTTCTTCGGAAGTACTGTAAATCATTGGTGAATAAATATGAAGCATTTTCTCCCTTTTTGGTGTAAAATTAAAATAGACATGTATATTATTTCTGTTACCTTAATTTCTTTCTTCTTGTAGACTCTACATCTTGCACAACCCTCTTGTTCTTCTTCAATTTCTTGAGAAGGCAACGGTGGCAATGGATTTTCAACTGGTGCATCTTTTCTAATAAGCCTCAGCCCACTTTTTTTCTCCTTGGGTTTAGTTAGCTTTCTCGAAGAAAATACTCCTGAGGGAGTCTTAATGATCAATACATTGTCAGGATTTGGGGGTCTGTATAAAATAAAAATTATTATTATCCACTTTTGTCATCAACATAAATTCTCACCGAATCAATATGATCACAACTAGAAAAAGTGTGATGATTTTCTAAAACTTGCCTGTGTTCAGCACAATAAGAAACTTTTTTTGTTATTTGTTTACGATTTTTCTCCAACCAGTGCAGCTGCAAAAGCAAATATTATAATCTAAGTCAGCATAAGGAGCAGGGTAACCACGTGTGAAATTTGACCAAAAGATTTGAATTTCATTCAATGGTTAAACAGTATGGTACCCAATTCACCAAAAATATGACCAAAAGATTTGAATTTCATTCAATTGTTAAACAGTATGGTACCCAATTCATCAAGAATAAATTAATCGATTGTTAAAAAAAGACTTGTTTTAGATCAACCCTAGTATACTAACTTCTCTCTCAAAAATACCTGATACAATCCCCAACAAAGAAAAATATTTGTTTCAAATGTCAAGGAAATATAGGGGCCAGAATGTGATTTTGCTACATTACACATGTTATTATAATTATTTACCTCCATTGTATAGCCAGCTCTTGATGCACACATAGCATGATAATTAGTTGAACACCTGTTGCACTGTGTGCAAGAACCATGTATTTGTCGGCATATAACACAAATCTGGAGATGAAAAGCATCAAAGATGAAATAAAAAACAATTAACTAGAATTTTTTTTTCTATTTAAGTCATTTTCATACATATTAGTTAAATGCAAACCTTCCGGAAAGTGATAGGTGCAATATTCAAGATCCCTACAGCAGGTTCCATTGTTTCATCGCTAGCAAAAGAGACTTGTGGTTGAAACCAAGCACAGGTCACATGTACCCATAGCGAATCTATGTCAGTAGGCTTCAACGCGCCCCCTGTAAATTACAAGCATAATACTCATTATCAGTTATCCATGCTCTGAGCAAAGTTAGTAATTATATGTCCAACCAATTCCTAGAAAATTAGTTCCCATCTCTGTAAAATTACTATAGAATTGCATATACTCAGACCGTAACTCAGAGAACAAGCCTATACTAATCCTATTTAATACCTTCATAAAGTATACAAACTACTTCCTCATGTCTCCCTCATTTCTGTAAAAGACATTGGAACTAGGGTAGTTTAGACATCATTTGAA
>CAXKVW010001134.1:0-45879 GCA_964058825.1 Carex arenaria
ACTACATAGATGTTATGCATCTTGAAATGAATTTCTTTAAAAATGTATTCTTCACGTTACTCGATGTTAAAGGAAAGACGAAAGATAATGCAAAGGCTCGTCTTGATATGAAACAACTTTGTAATCGTCCGCACTTGGAGCTGACGAAGGACAATAATGGCAACTTAGTAAAGCCACATGCAACCTACTGTTTGGACAAAAAACAGAGACGTGAAATTTGCGAATGGGTCAAAAATTTGCAGTTTCCCGATGGGTATGTCTCTAATCTGTCGCATATCGTGGATACTATTGATGCATCATTCAGTGGTATGAAAAGTCATGACTGTCATGTTTTTATGGAGCGGTTGTTACCGGTTGCATTTCGAGATTTCCTTCCTAACCCAATTTGGGAGGCATTGACAGAGGTTAGTAATTTTTTTAGAGATATATGTGCCAAGGAATTGGATCCGGTTCATATTGAGAAGCTTGAGAGGAATATTATTGTCACACTGTGCAAGTTGGAGAAAATATTTCCACCGGGTTTCTTTGACTCAATGGAACATCTAATTGTTCATATCGCTTACGAAGCACGAGTTTGTGGTCCTGTCTCATTTCGCTGGATGTATAAATTTGAAAGGTTGACATTCTATTCTTCGAAGTATATTCTTAACGATGTTATACATCATTTAGATGTATTTCAATTTTTATTTCATGATGTTGTAGATGCATAGGGCGTCTCAAAAGAAAGGTGACTAATAAAGCACGTGTCGAGGGTTCAATCGTGGAGGCATATATCGTTGAAGAGATGACCAACTTCATGTCTTTATATTTTGAAGATGAGGTAGTTACACGGTTGAATCGCCCAGAGCGATACGATGATGGCGGATTTGCTGAGAATGACACACGGCTTCCCGTTGTAAGCTACCCTGGACGTGCAATGGGTTCAATTCCCGTCAGAGATCTTAAAGATGAAGAGTTAAATGCAGCACACTATTACATCATGACAAATTGTCGCACTGAATTCGACCCTTTCATTGAGTGAGCATCTTTACACATATTTCAATTTGAATGGTCTATTTGCATTGTTCATCTTGTTTCTAAATTCGGCATATTGCAGGCAATTTGACGCTGAAATTAGAGAAAAAAGGCCAACAATAAGCGCATCAGGTCTTGATAGAATTCGTTCGAAAGAGTTTGGTATGTGGATGCGTAAATTGGCGCTTAGTGGTAAGATTGCAGATTCAAGGATTGCTGAAATTTCGCGTGGACCAGTCACACGACGAGTTCAACGTTACAACATGTACGATGTGAACGGTTTTCAGTTTCACACTGAGTCATACGAGATAAACAGGAAAACAACAAATTTCGGTGTTTGTGTTGAAGGGGAGAATTGGGAAGGGACATCAAGGGACTATTTTGGCATACTTGAAGAAATTATTCGGTTGGAATATAGTGGCGTAAACAACAAAGTGTTCTTGTTCAAGTGTCGTTGGTTCGACACACACAGAGGGCTGCGGGTAGATAAGGAGCATGGATTAGTGGAAATAAATCATACAAGACTTCTTCAAAAGGACGAGCATTTCGTGTTTCCCTGCCAAACAATGCAAGTGTATTACCTGCCTTATGCATCATCGAAGCGAGAGAGACAGGAATGGTGGGTTACTATCAAAACAAAAGGGAAAAGAAAACCAGTTATTTTGTTCGATGAAGATGCGTCTATGGAAAACACTCCACATTTGACGGAGTTCTTTCAGGAAGATGGTCCGCCAACCGAATATGATGTGCGTGCTGCAGATGAACTGAATGACCCAAGTCTCTTCGTTGATGGGGCTAATCCTGAGATTGTAACAGAAGAAGAATTACAAGGAAATAATCAAAAGAATAATAGCAAAAAAAGAAAAAAGAAAAAAACAACGTAAATTGGAATATTAGGTTAATATCTTTCGTTTTACTTTTTTTTTTATCATCTTTCTTACAGCAATCTGCATATTTACTTAAATGAAACTAATTAATTGTTATCATCTCAACTCTAGATATGGCGCCGAGTAGAAAGCAAAAGGGAAAGGAAAAGGCACCGGAGGAAGACGAAGGAGAGTCCAGTGCGAGAAATGGTCGCGGTCCAAATGCATATAAAGCACCACCTGCAGATCCGAATTTGCGACCAGTGATTTGGTTGGGCGGTTTCAGGTAATATTCATTTTTTTAATGTTGTAATTATGACCAAATTATAATGATTGTAATAATTATTTCTATTTGCAGTACTTTTGATGCAGGGCACCCAGAAAAGACGAAGGATGTCGTAAGAATTGTTTCGCAGGAAGTACGTCAACATTATCCTGGCCCGTACACCAGATACACGGATTTCCCCGAGGATAATAAGAATGTTATCCAGGCAGAGTTTTTAGTAAGTAAATTTTTTTGAAACAAAACATCTAATAATTACTTTCTTTTTTTAAAGCTAACCAACGTTCTTAATTTTTAACTATACATTGCAGAAGCACTATCAGTTTGAACCGAATGTAAATGAGACTGAGGCATGGAATACATTTAGAAGGGTAGCTGATGGACGGGTGCATGATATGCTCAATAAATGCAAAACCCAAGCAAAAAAGAAGTATGGAGATTCAATGACTGAGTGGAAGGAACGTGGGGCTGCTCCTCGCCCCTACAACTCCTGGATCAAGCCATCGTACTGGCCCGATCTCGTCGATTACTGGTGCTCCGACGCTTTTGCCAGGCGGAGCGCGCGGAATGCTTCAAATAGGGCCAATGGTGAAGGTTCAGGGGCCACGACGGGATCTGTGAACATGCTTGTTCACAAACAGCGATTCGTAAGTCATTTTTTTAAATGAAATTAATCTATTTCATTCCAATTGAATCTAATCGAACTAACCTTGATATTTTTTTAAAATAAAATTGTCTTTCAAATTCTTAACAGGAGCTAAAAAAAGGGCGCGAACCCCGATGGTCCGATGAATTGTTCCAGCCAACTCATACGAAAAAGAAGACAGGAGAATACATTAATGTTAAGGCTAAAAACGCACAGGTAATAATACTTTTGAATTGTTTTATAAAATATCATTGTTCATATTATACCTGATTTACAAAATTTGCAGCTGAAATATGAGAATGCTATGACTAAGAGGTATGGAGCGGATAGAGCAAAATGGCCCAATTATGACAGTGACATATGGTACTCTACGGGCATTGATGATCAGAATATCCACGGAGATAACTATGGTCTCGGTGCTCTAGGTAAAATAAACATTCTTTCAAGTTTGAAAGTTATTTTTAATTTTGTTAGATAATACTAATTGTCTTACTTTTAATGTTTCAGCCAGCACGAGACGCATGTTTCGTTCTAGTGGGTCCAGCGGTAGTCAATCGTATTCCTCACAATCATATTCTTCTGTTCCGCCAGCTCCGCAACTCACAGAAGAAGATATCGACAGGATATCTGCTCGGGTGGCGGAGAAGTTGGAGGCTCAGATGGAGGCTCGGTGGGAGGCTCGATTCAGAGCTGCTTCGGTACGAAATTCGATATTTCAGTATTTTTTAATTGTGAACCCTAAATACTAAATTATAGTTATCTCAAATATTTCTTACAACTTCATAGGGAGGTTCGAGCTCGCACCAGGCCTCGCCGCCCGCACCTCAGGATGACGAGGATGATGATGACGAGGGGCAGCGGTCGGATGTTGGCGATGATGGTATTGCTTAGGACTTTTTTATATATTTATATCTTGTCAGATGGTACTGTTTAGATTTCCTGGTTTAGATGTTACTTGACACTTTCCTTATCTGTTACTTGATGTTATTCGACATTTATGTTTATGTTACTTGACATTTCGTATTTTATGTTTCATGATATGGTATACAGTTTTATGATATTTATGATTATATCTATTTTGTATGTATCGATGTCTTGTATTATGTGTATATATTTATCTTATGTTGTAGCATGTGTATGGATGTATCGATGTCTTGTATGTGTATTATGTTCTATATTGGTACGTGTCGTACCAATTATTAAATGGTGCAAATTTAAATAATAAAAAATTCTAAAAACCTGGTTATAAAACTTTCAGAGACCGGTTTTCAGTATCAGCGACCGGTTGTTTCCTCTCATATGCTTTTTTTATGACGTCACTAATTAATTATCAGCGACCGTTTTTAACTATCAGAGACCGTTTTATTTGGTCGCAAATACATTTTGCTGACGTCACCAAAAAGTATCAGAGACCGTTTTTAAAGTATCAGAGACCGTTATTTTGGTCGCAGATAACCGTTTTCTGACGTCAGCAAAAAAATCAGCGACCAAAAAAATTGGGTCGCAGAAAGAGTATCAGCGACCGGATGACGTCATTCAGAGACCGGTGACGTCATCTAGCGGGTATCAGCGACGGACGTTTCAGCGACCGGTGTATCAGCGACCGGAAATGGGTTTCAGAGACCGGCGCCATTATCAGAGACCGGCGATTTAACTATCAGCGACCGGAATTCCGGTCTCTGATACTCCATTCTGTTGTAGTGAAATAGCGAACAAAATTATGAACAAAACAAAATATTTTACTTGCTTGTTGATGAAAAAAAAAATATGAAGAAATTTTGTGTGTTTACAGTTCGTTCTCAACACAAATATCACCGAAATTTTTATTAATATCCAAAAAAAAAAAGAAATCGAATTGTAAGCATGCCTCCAAAGATCCAAGAATTGGTAAATTTGAATATTTTTGTTTGGGGGAATTTCATGTGTACCCCTCAAAAACTTCAAAATTACGTATTTCCCCCTCTAAAGTTTGAAATTACGTATTTCCCCCTCAAAACTTAAAAAACTCACAAATTTATCCATTTTATTATCTTTTATATTAAAACTCATTCTAAATTTATCAAATACCCATTTTACCCTTTATTAGAAGCATGTAAATTCCATCGACTCAAATTTGAATATGAACAGTTCCTCTCCCGTCCGAACTGCTTTTAGATTTGTGCACGCAAGATCAGCACGAATCTTGATGCAAAAATGCACACATACTGAAGCGACACGCACAGATCTTAATGCGGTACATGCTGATCAGAATTGCTGTAAGATTCGTGCACATTAGATCTACACAAATATTGAAGTGATGCACGCAAATCTTAACACGATGCGCTCGGATCAGACGATAGTGGAACACTTCAGATTCAAATTTGAGTCCGATGTGTTTTATATGATTTTAATAAAGGGCAAAATGGGTATTTTAAAAATTTAGAATGAGTTTTATTATAAAAAACAATAAAATGGGTAAATTTGTGATTTTTCAAAATTTAGAGGGGGAAATATGTAATTTCAAACTTTAGAGGGGGAAATACGTAATTTTGAAGTTTTTGAGGGGTATACATGAAATTCCCCCTTTTTGTTTTATGCCCGGAGGCTCATGAGTCATGTCACGTGATACTCACGCACCAATACCCTCCAAATTATATCTCAAACTTTGAGTGTTTTAATGGAAAATCTGAACCGTTGAAATACGTTATTCACGAATCTCAAAACACAAATAATACTGCCCCCTGCGCTATCCGCCTATCCCCGAATAGGCACCGTATAAATATAGATGCACACTCAGGAAGAGATCTCACTCTCGATCGCTTTTCGGAAAAGAATCGTTCTTGCTTCTTCTCCGTTCTTTTCCAACAGAGAGCGAACTGCGATTTTCGAGGTGAGAATTTGAATTCCTCCCATCACATGATAGTGTTTTGAGCTTCGTATTATTTTATGTTTTGAGGTTCGTATTCTTTTCTGTTTTGAGAATCGTTCTTCCTTCTTCTCCGTTCTTTTCAAGTGAGCGAACTGCGATTTTCGAGGTGAGAATTTGAATTCCTCGCATCACATAATTATTTTGAGCTTCGTATTCTTTTGTGTTTTGAGAAATTTAGTTTTGATCCCTTAATCCGAAATTAGGGTTTTAAACTGTTTGAGAGAATTTTATTAGCTGATGTTTTAATCAGAGGATAGGATTTATGAATCCCCCCATTCAAGTTTTTGTTTGATTGGAGTTACTCCATTTAAATGCGGTTTGTGATTTTCCTTTTAGGTTTGAATTATGTGCGTTGCTGTCTATCGAATAATTGAATACATAAGTCCTGCCCCATTTAAATTTTTGTTTGATACAGTTTTGTTATCGCCACTAACTATTTTGTTCATCTGAAATAGCAATTAAATTATACACATCCTGATTGGGATTTTGATTTTCAATTGAATTCTAGAATGGCACCACATGTTATTTATTTGTAAAATTTCAGTTTATGCACAACATATAAAATTGAGCTTTGAATAATGGTTAATAAATCCTCAGTGGTGAGCTTCCTGGGATTGGAAATCAGATACCTACAATGGCTAGCAGTAGTAGTGCTCCTACAAAAGGAGACACAGGCGAGGCAGCACCAAGCTCTACTGTTTGTTCAGGTGGGAGTGGGTCCCACAATGTTTGTCAGCAGCAACGACAGGCTGTTCCCGGGTAATTCTCTCATTGTTTGTTTTACTGATTCTTTTTAGGTTTTGTCGCAATTTCTAGAATATTTTGCATTGCTCTAAGGTTTTTAGTCTCCCTCCCTCTCTCTCTCTGTCTATATATCTCCTTCTTTTAGGGGAACAACAGGACCACCAATACGCTGCCCATCGAAGGCTAAGTGGACGCCTGAAGAGGTAAAAATGCCTTTTCTATTTGTTTTCATCTCTGCAGGCCAAAGAATCCCCTAAAACCCTAAAATGCAAAAATATTTTAAGCTTAATTGTGAATAGTTGATTTCCTAAATAATTTTAAGATTTCATAATATGTTCAATATCATTTTTCATCTTTTGCTATACATCTCTTTATTTGCTTGCAGGATGAGATTCTTTCTAGAGCTGTCCATCAATTTCAGGGGAAACACTGGAAAGAAATAGGTATGTGAGCAAAGAGTTTACTGTACTCAATATGTACATGCAGTGGTAATAGATCTATTAACACTATAATGTCTTTTTTCTACCAAGGGCAATAAATAGTAAGTTCTCCTTTTACCAACCAGCACCTCACCTCTGTCTTATCTATACCGCACAAGTTCTATTAGTCGTTATCATACTAACAAAAAACCTCACATATTTTTGTTCCTTCTATAATGGAATTGTTGTATCTGAGTGTTGGCAAATGAAATCAAATCCTCGATTGAATTTGCAGCTGAGTTTTTGCCGGGCAGAAATAAGGTTCAATGCTTGCACAGGTGGAAGAATGTTCTCAACCCTGAATTGGTCAAAGGGTCCTGGTCAAAGGAGGTATTTTCTGGATTATGCATTAAGTTATTCAGTTGATAAAACCTTTTCTGGATTATGTATACCACTTTTACCAGCAATTTCTTTTAGGCTTTTTTGTGGATCCCGGAATAATTTGTTTGGAATAAAAATTGTGCATCTACGATAGCAATATTGAATGCCATAGCAGTCCAGCACACTCCGTACATTGTGGAATGTAGAAATTGGTAGAAACAGTCTTAATTAGTTGCTCCTTTATACTTTGTGCTCCCTTTGATTCAAACTTTTGACACTATCTATCTGTTAAAGGTGAACAAATTAGAAGAATGCAAAATAAAATAGTCCTTTTTTTATCTTGCTGCATGGTTGGTTAACAGGAGGATGGGATAATTGTTGAGATGGTGCAGAAATTCGGGCCAAAGAAATGGTCGACAATCGCAAAGGCACTGCCGGGACGTATCGGAAAGCAATGTCGTGAGAGGTACAACCAACCTCTCACAGTTTTAAATTAGTTTTGAGTTTCTTTGATGGTTCTTTTTCTTCCCCAACCTCAATCTATTTGTATTATTTTAATTTATTTATGTTTAGGACTAGGTGGCTTATTATATTAACTCATCCCAAATATATATATAGAATCCAGTTTTAAATTCTCAGTTTTTCAAAACAATTACAAACCATACAAAATACTCATCTGACCCACCCTTCTTGACGTACTGTAATGAATGATTTATAAATCAGTGGCAGTACATATCCAGCATAGTGACTAAGCTTAATTTCAGGCTTCATTTGGCTCTTGTCAGCCTATCTATCACATTCACATCCTTGACCAGAGCAAGTTTTTTACCAGTAGACATTCATCCCTGTAGAGTGCAGTCCAAAATAAATGGGTAACCAACCAGCATATTCAGAATTTCAAAACATCACGGTACCAGTATGCTATGCACCATCAAAGTCAAAGCAGTTGTATTGTATGATTTACTACTGTAGTGCTTCTTTGCAAGTGGAGCAATCTTATGTAGTATCTCTCTTTAACTCTATCTGAACCATTTTATTTAATTTATGTTTGCTTTTTATATTCAGGTGGTGTAATCATCTGGACCCAACTATTAAGAAGGAAGCATGGACCCAAGAGGAGGAGATAACGCTTATTAATGCACATGCCATGCTTGGGAATAAATGGGTGGAGCTCACAAAGTATTTACCTGGAAGGTGAGTCTGTCTTAATTTGCTTTTATTCTTTTTGTGTGTTTGTGCATACTGCATGGTGGGAGAGGGAGGGGCGGTAGTAATTTTTGCTTGTCTAATATGCATCTTGTGTGTATCATTGTGCTTGACTTGTAATTATAATGGAGTTCAAAACAGTACTCTTAACTGAAATATATCTCCCGGTTCTGAAAGATTTTAATTTGACCAATTAATTACTAATTCTTTTCTATACATTTATATATGTTCCCCAACACTAACAGATGTGAGAACTCCGTTAAGAACCATTGGAACTGCTCTGTCAAGAACAAAGTCAGTTCGTACGCAGCAATGGGTTTACTTGAATATCCAACCCCTCTCCCTCTCCCTCTCCCTTCCATAGAAAACACGTTGCATCCACCAGTACAGGAGATCCCAAACAGCAACAACCCCTCTTCATCTTGCTTAAACCCTCCTCAAGGCAGCCGAGGCCGAGGGGTGCTCTTCTCACCCTCAATGGCAATGTCATCGCGACCATTTGTCAGTTGCGATTTTGTCAATTCTGGAGATGTACTACAGGAGGAGTACAGCCCATTTGGAATAAGGCAATGGATCGCATTGTCTGATTTGTACTCTCCTGACAGTAGTGAAGTCTGGTGCATGCAGAGTGTAAGTAGTGAAAAAGAGAGTAGACCTGAGGAGTTGTTGAAAAGTGCTGCTAAGACTAAGAGCTTTAACTCGAAGCGAAGGCAAGGGATGCTTTCCTCACCCTTACAAGATAAGAGGGGAAATGCTCTTCACACCAAGGGTACAGAGCTGGAGATTGATACCACCGCTTTACAAGGTATTAATTAATTGTCCTCCTTTTTATTTCTTTACTTGAAATCATTCTCTTGATTTATCTCCTACTTGTCAAACCATCGACTTCCGGTGATTTTATTATATTCTGTAGATAATCCTCCAGAAAAGGAAAATATACCTCCAGAAAGTGGTAGCAAAACCTCTCCAATTAATATACCTGATGGAGCGACGGAGACTTCAGGTGGACTAAGTGATAGCAATGGGATATCCCGCACGGTTAGTTAGTGCTTAATTTTGATCCCTAAATTACCTACCTACCATTAATATTCATCCATTCTTCTATACTCGTTTAATTGTTGTTTTATCTTTCTTTTTTAATCTACATTCAATTTTCTATGATGTCTTTAATTGAGATCTCCATTAATATTTTATTTCTTATATACTTGTTTATGTGGTCACTTCCCTTCCCTTTGTCTTAATATTTATTGATAATGATTGGCCTTAATTACTAACTCTAGTTGAAGAAAAGAAAAAGAAATAATATTCCTGGAAGCGGTAGCGGGGGTGCAATTTCAACTGCTATTAAGGAGCTTCAGATGTTTGCTGATTCCTTGTTGGCAGAAGATCCTGATTTTTTCAGTGGTAGCAGGGGTACAAATTACCTACCATTTATTAATTGGGTGTATTTTTTGTGTGCTAACATAAATTAAATTGGTCATCTATCATTAATGTCTAGTCTATTTTTATTGTTTCAGGAGGAAAGTGTGCTGATTGAGAATTTCCAGGACCAAAGATGGTTCAGTCCTGCAAAGCTACTGAAAAAAAACTAAGACAAGCTTGGGCGGAGGAGAGGGAAGAGGGATGGGAGGGGAGGGGAGGGGAGGGGTGGGTAGACTAGCAGTGCGAATAGAAGTCTGAATCTTTGTCTCTATTTATGTTTATGTATTTTAAGCTTCAATTTCTTTCACTAATTGGAAACTAGCTCGTCCTTGCACACGACCTGTGTATGAGGAACTTAGAAGAGAAGATATTTCCCTAATCAATACAATATGATTAAGACTGATTGATTAGCTAGCTTAGCTGTCAATCAGGACTTTGTTGAAGGGAAACCCAGGTAAGTAAGGATAGGAATAGCATAATGTCGACTACTCAGGATAGCATTGACCTAGATATCTAGACTTAAACCAAAGGAAGGAGTACCAGAAGCATCAATGAGCATATTTTCGACTACTCAGGATAGCTAGCTTAGCTGTCAATGAGGACTTTGTTGAAGAGAAACCCAGGTAAGGAAAGGAATAGCATATTTTCGACTACTAAGGATAGCATTGACCTAGATATCCAGGTAACTTAAACCAAAGGAAGGAGTACCAGAAGCATCTGCAGGTCAAAAAGGATTGCTCAAAATCTCACCGAGTGAGACCCTTTTAAGAGGTTCATCTACAAGTGTTCATAGACATATACATGCTAGAGAGCTGAGCTTTAAAAAAAATGTTAAGGGCCTGGTCACTTGGAGAAGGAGATGCGATACAACATATATTGAAGGGTGGTTTGTAGAGGATTTAAATGCAAACAGATACAATTTCTAACGGAGCTTCTTCTAAGCACAGCATTCATTGAGGGGCTGAAATGGGAAAATGACAACTTTTGAGGAAGATGAAATAGAAAAGGATATAAAACTGTTGATATTGATAATGCAAAAAGGGTAGGGTGTAAACTGTAGAGAGACAGATGACCTGCAGTAAGCATCAAGAATCAATCGCATCAAAAGGTGTGCAAAGGAGTGAAAGAAAAGTCGTGAGGACGAGCAATTGAGCATCTGCCAGCCCTGTCACCAACTCAATGCCACATAATTCGACATGTGCGATATCATTCATAACAGTCTTTGCCATAGATTATAGTAACTGAAATGTTCTTCAATTATGATTCTCATCTTTTAATCATGAATTGAAGTTTTCCTTTCCATATATTACTGTCGAGAGGAGATGTAAGCTCTTCCTCTCTGTACCAGGAGCATTTTAACGATTCGGATTGAACATGAGAATATGTTAGAATTTGAGATACAATATGAGATAAACTTTGAAGAAGAAATCTTTCATTGATTGATCATGCTTTTACAATGCTTCTAAGGTCACGGCTCAAAGAGCCGTTTGAGAAATTTATTTAGTAATTTATGATAATACTGCATTCAACATTTCATATAGTTTTTTAATTAGTAATTTATGAAATAAAAATTATTATACAATATTTAATCATTTAATTGATTAATAATTTATTCCTTTTCAAATAATAGGATAAAATATTATAAATTTTTATATTTTGCGATATTAGATACATAGTTTACTTAATATATTATTATTTATTCGCTAATTATCATTATTTACGAGAGTAGTCGATTTAGTGGTCAATTATCAATTCCTATACAAACAACTGTGTATAATTTATAAGAATAGTCGATGAAGTCTGAAAAAACAAAAATCCTAATTCACAAGGGTTATACATGATTATTACTAAAGAACTGTGTATGATTAATTTGTAAGTTTTTTTTTTTTTTATAAATTGTTTATATTCATATATTTGCTTGCCATTAAAGAATCATAAAGAAACATTATATACATAGTTTGAAACAATTTATACATACAGATTTGAGGAGTTATTAAACAAATTTGTACACACATACTATTTTAAATAAATTTAAAGAGGGCATACATATACTGATTTATACATAGAGATTTACAAATTACATAATTAATCAAACAAGAAAAAGAAGAAGAGAAGAACAATCATTTGTAAATTAATTTGAGCAAACTATATATATTGATCGAAACTTTTTTCGCAGTTGGCCTTCAATTCATGGTTCTCTAGTCCCTTTAATTTGCAAAGGTGTTTAATAACCTTTAATATTCGTAGTTATACATTATATTTGAATTCACACAGCACAAATAACGTTTACACAATTAGAAGGCCATCAACGATAGAGCAGGAATACCCCTTGTATGACGGAAATAAATCTGTGATCCAAAGAAATTGCAGGTTATTTCAAATTCAACTTTTTATTTATTTTGAAATTTGTGCATAAATTCTTTCTATTAAAATTCGTGCATTCCAATAAATAAAATATTGAATTTGAAAATAACATAGATCTGCAATTCCTTTGGATCGCAGAAGATTTATTTCTCTTATATGACGACACCAATGAATGGACTATCCTTTATAATAGAAAATATATATAGATCGAAGCTTCCGGTCTAAAGCAAACATTAAAACACCTGAATACAAGTAATATAGAAGGTTCCGGTCTAAAGCAAATATTAAAACACCTATATACAAGTAATATAGAAGATTCCGGTCTAAAGCAAACATTGAAACACCTATATACAAGTAATATAGGAGATTCCAGTCTAAAGCAAACATTTTAATATAGAAGGTTCCGGTATAAAGAAAACATTGAAACACCTATATACAAGTAATATAGAAGGTTCCTGTCTAAATCCAACATTAAAATATTAATTAAAATGCCCAGCATTTGGTCCCACCTGTCATTAAATATGGGAGAATATTCGCCTATATATATCAACTCTAACATTAGTGCCACTAACAATTCTCATATAATGGAGCTCACCGGTGTTCTAAATCAAAGCCTAGCTTATATCAATAGTTTCACTCTCAGGTGCGCCGTCGACCTAGACATCGCAGATCATATACAAGCATATGGCCGTCCCATGCCATTAAATGAACTTGCTCGTTCCATTCCGATCTCACCCGAGAAGGACATGATGCTTGGACGTCTCATGGCACTTCTTGTTCACAAAGGAGTCTTCACACAAGATGAAGCCGGCTACGCGCTCACGCCCTTCTCCCAGCTCATTCTAACTGAGAACTCCAATATGGGTGCCTTTGTGCGTTTAGTTACAGAGGTAATAATCATAAATAAACTGGGCGAATGGTTCAAGAATGGAGATGTTGGAAGTACGGTCTTCACGATGTTAAATGATGGCAAGGAAGTTTGGGACATTGCAAGTGAAAAGCCTGAGATTGGTAACTAAAAATAAGAAAGAACAACGTACCTAGCTATCATCACTTTCCCTCTATCTTTATTTTTGATTAAACAAAGATTTTATAATTTATATAATCGTGTTGTATTTCTCTACTTGTGATTTTTAATTCACCAATTAATTTTGATCAGATGAAGACAATAGTATCGATAGTCATAGTAAAAATAATAATGAAACCTCTTTATTGAGAATAATGAAGCATAAATTAGTCAATGAATTTACTGTCTAACATATATAATTATTTACATCACAATTTTAAACATGAAAAACCAGGTAACTTGTACAACGAGGGAATGGCCGGCCAAAGTAAGCAGAAGATCGGAGACTTAGTTACAAGCTATCCACATATATTTGATGGCTTAAATAGTCTGGTGGATGTAGGAGGCGGCACTGGAACTGCAGCAAAAATTATAGCAGATGCCTTTCCATCGTTGAGATGCACAGTGCTTGACCTTCCTCATGTCGTTGAGAAGACTTTGGAATCCGACTTGATCAATGTGGTTGCAGGAGATATGTTTGAAATGATACCTTCAACTGATGCGATTCTTCTTAATGTAATAACTTCTCTGTCTCAGAAGTCAAAACTTCTCTTGATTAGTTTTTCTTTTACTGATTAGTGTGAAAAGGTTTAATTTGTGCAGCAACTAAATCACTGTTTATTTGCATCATGTATCTCAGAATGTTCTTCACGATTGGCATGACGAGGATTGTGTCCGAATACTGAAACGATGCAAAGAAGCAATTGAACCCACAAAAGATGGTAGCAAGGTTATTATCGTGGATATTATTCTAGACTTTGAAAATAATAACCCAAAAGCAACTGAGACAGCTCTTTTACTTGATATTGGTATGATGTGCAATCATGGATCGAAGGAACGTAACAAGCAGGAATGGCATGATCTTATTATACGTGCAGGCTATTCTGGTTACACTATTTATCCGACTCGGTTAAGTGTTGACTGTGTTATGGAGCTATATCCTTGAATGTTATTCTAAATATTTGGCTGCTTGGATATCGAGCTAGTACAGCTGGCTGCATTTACATTTTTTTTTAATAAGCTGTTGTTATGGGTTACTTTTGACTGCATTTACTGTTTTTTTTTTTTTGTATGCTGCTTTCAAAATAATAATGGAATTCCTCTACTAAAAGCAACTCAGAGAACGAATGAGTTTCTAATTTACATAGCATTTACTATTGTTAAATTTCATATTATTTGTATGGATTAACTCCGTTACTTTTCATTTTCAAATAACTTATGTATTATGTAATATATATATTTTCTCAATACTTACATATATAGATAAAAACTAGTATTGTGGCCGTGCGTTGCAACGGAAACATATTATAAAATTGAATATAATATGAAGATATCTTTTTATTTGACATTCACACAAAAAAAAGAAAAAAATATTAAATAAAAATAAAAGGCACACACGAAAAAAATCAAAAATTCAAATAATAAATAACAATGAAAGAAACAACAAATAGAAAAAATAGATCAAATATAACATGAAAAAAGTTCTTGAAGTATAATTGTCAGTGTGATCCTCTTCAATATAGTGTAACATTTATGAAAATGAACAAACAAATACGAAAAATATATTAATTAAAAAATAAAAATGAACAATATTTATGAAAATGCACACATTCAAACAGCGAGCATAGAGTATTTTCTTACTTTTAACCAACCAAAGAATGTCAGCCTCTGCCTTTAAAAAAAATATGTCAAAGAATTATGTTGTTGGAATATTACTCAAATCATATAATAACTAAAGAGGGCAATAATTCGACAAAAAGTTGATAATCTTCATTTAGAATAATAAACAAATTTAGTTAACCAGCTAAAAAAAAAAATTTAATTAAGCTGCATTTTTTCTGAGCTAGAAGGTCGATATTTTCTATATCCTCTTAACTAATAATAAAAAAGATACAATATTTCCTATATCCTCTTATATTTATGAACATTCTACTATATGCATGTTTCATAAAATCATATATATTTTTTTTCTTGAAAATTTTCATTCTCTGTACAATATTTTTAGAACTTGCAGGTTCAATGAATCCATTTATTTTATAAGATATGCTATAAATGCATGAATAAGAGAAAATGGAGAAATAAGAAAATAATTTAATTGTATGAATCAAAAATAGATTTGAGGAGGAATGAGGAAACATATCGCTAGAGATTCATTCTTAATTGTGACAAACTGTATAGCAGTATGTGTGGCGAGTATATTATTAACTAAATTTAGACTTCTACACATAAAATAGATGTATTTAATCAAAAGAAGACAGATTATGTGATTGGAGGGCTGATATTAAATCTGAAAATTTATCTTTCAATCTTAGCCATTGGCGGATCAGGACAACTACGTGCATTATATAAGAATGGAGATAAGTTTCCAGCGTGAAAGAATGAGGACTTCATAGATAAATTAATATTTGTTGCTTTACATTTTACGCCATCATGATTAACAAATAAAAGTAAAACAAATAATTCATGTACTTAATTTTCTGGCAATCAAACATAAAAATTTGGGTGAGAATTATGTTGTTTTTCAGGGACCTGCCTTTCTTAATCCAACCGTTCAAATATTTTCAGCTGTTCAAATATTAACATTTCAAATTTTGTCAGAATGATCAGGAGTTAGGGCAGGCTATAGGTACAAAAGAAATTTCGTTGAATGCAGCACTGAATAGAATAAAAAATAAGGATCTTGACTATTCCTGAGAAGAAAAGTAAAACATCATGCATTATGTCAACAAATCTATCCTTTATGGGTATTAGAACAGATCTACATATAGGTGTATATAATTTTATCATATCTTTGGCAACAACTTCCATCCTGGTATATAGTTCGTGAAGACGCGAGATGAAGCCCGTGTAACCCAAGGGGATTCAGCCGCCGATTGAAACCATCGCTACCCAAACAGCTACTACTCTGATTGGCGCCTCAGCTCTTCAATCTGACCCCACTGATGGCTGTATGACCCAAGACGACTCATGCCGAAACCAAGGCTGCCCAAAAAGCCACCACTCCGGACAGCGCCTCCACTCTCCAATCTACATGCCACCACTATTTACCTACTCTAAAACTCATCGCTACCAATCCCTCAGCCACTTCAACTTCACATCTTGAAGACTCTTCGACTCAGATTTCGTACTTTGCTCCACAAAACCCTTTGATTTGACTGAACATGGATGGACATTAGTCACAAGGAAAGAGCGACGAAAATCTGAGAAAAGATGCATGAGGAGCCAAAATCTTTGCTTCAAGTGCCTATCTGTAGGTCATTACAAGATTAATTGCAGAGAACCAATTAAATGTCTTCATTGTCATCGATTTGGTCATACGTACATATCGTTTCTGGTTAGATTGTATTTATAAAGATTGACAGTCTAAAACATAACCAGATAGATATATAAATCTGGATTTCTATTTGCAAACTGTTTACCTTTAGGAAAGTTGGCACACACACAGTGCTAATATGGAGTGCAGATATTGTTGTACAATTAACATTTTTATTAAATTACCATGTGTTGTCAAATCATAGTCTTAATATGACTAAATACAAAAATTAAAATTACATACATGGACATGATTTTATCATGTTCCATCATCTCCTTCTAGCTTTTTATATAAAAAAAAAAAATTGAATCTCTTGTTAACGTTTCTATAAATTGAGATATAATTAGTAATTATGTTCGAGTTGCATAGTTATCAAAAATATTATTTTGGGTTAACATGGAGTTGAGATATTGTGTGCAATTATCATTTTTATTAAATTACCATTTGTGTTGTCCAATCATAGTCTTAATATGACTAAATAAACACATTTAGAATGACGTGGACATGCTTTTATCATGTTCCATCATCTCCTTCTAACTTATATATATATATATAGGTTTTGGCTGATATGCTACGCGTAGCATAGAGACCTCCGTGCAACGGCTCAAAATTTGAATTTTCAAAATCCTAACGGTCGATCCAAACCGTTAGATGTGTTTTACATATTGAAATGTGCTTGGAGACCAAATTTTATATTTTTTGGATTTTTTTTACTATTTATTAAGCCACTTTGAAAATCGCTGATCCAACGGTTTCACTGTTTGGTTAAGCCACCGTTGGATCAGTGATTTTCAAAGTGGCTTAATAAATAGTAAAAAAATTCCAAAAAATGTAAAATTTGGTCTCCAAGCACATTTCAATATGGAGAACACATCTAATGGTTCGGATCAACCATTAGAATTTTGAAAACTCAAATATTGAGCCGTTGCACGGAGGACCTCTATGCTACGCGTAGCACCGTAGCCACGTCCTATATATATATATATATATATATATAAGAATCTCTTGTTAATGTTTGTATAAATTGAGATCTAATAATAATGATTTGCATATATTTACAAAAATTATATCACAGAATATAAAACTACTTAATAAGATGATGGGGGAAATTGATAAAAAGAAAAAATTCTTCTGTTCAAATAAGTATACGAATAAGTATTGGAATGAAATTGTAAAATAGAGGAGGATATTCAGATATCAAGTTTTGATCATATTTATTTAATTTTTAAAATATTATGATCTTTGATTCATAAAATAGAAAAGTCAAATTATAGTCAATTTTGGAATTGAACAATTTTAAATTCTCTAGTCAAAATATCAGAGAATTGGGTCCAGGGGATGAGTTCAATTGTGGAAGTGAAATGTTTTTTCCAAATGCTGTTTTGGAAGTTATCAGATACATATGTTTTATTTGTGGAAGGAGATTTAATACCATTGATATAAAAGTACAACATATGAAAGGGTTCCCTCATTTGGGAGTGATGAAAAGATATGTTGGGGTCAGACTGTTCAAAACTCCTATTTTTCACACACATCAGGTGCCGAAATTTTTATAAATATACAAAATTAGAAATCAATTTAACAATATATACATTTTTTGAACAGAATTAAAAAATTGTCTATACCGATGACAAAATAATCGGTTACAGAACACAAAACCAATGACCTGCTCATCGGTTTCAGAAAGCTTGAACCGATGACAGTGTCATCGGTTTAAGCCAAGCAAGATTTTTGATGCTTTCTGCACACTTTTTGAAACAAGGAACGACTCAGATTAAAACACTGTTTGTAATGATTACAGAGTTACGCAAAATTTTCTCAAATTTGAACCGATGACATTTCTATTGGTTTTAGTCCAGCACGGTTTTTGATGCAGAATGCACACTTTTTGAAACAACGAACGACTCAGATTAAAACAACGAACGACTTAGATTAAAAAACTGTTTGTAATGATTACTCACTTGCGCAAAATTTTCTCAAATTTTTATTTTTTCAAAAATAGAAAGACTATAATATTTTATGTATTTACCTAGAAGTGACTTTTGAACCGGGATCAATAATTCAGATTCAAAGCATTTTTATTTTTTTCTAATAACACACAAAGAAATATTTTAATTTTTCTTACAGCCATCAAAAATCCAATCTGAAAAATATTGATTCGGGTTATTTGTTTAAGTCTTTCTAATAAATCAAATTATATGGTATTCTATCTAATTTTAAAAAAATATAAAAATATTTCTAATATTTTAATAAAAAAGTAAATAAATTATAACATTTTCTAATTAAATAAAAAAAATGAAAAATTATTTTTAATTAAAACCGATGGATATGTCATCGGTTCAAATTTGAGAAAATTTTGGGTGTAATGATAACAAACAGTATTTTAATCTGAGTCATTCGTTGTTTCAAAAAGTGTGCAGAAAGCATCAAAAATCGTGCTGGGCTAAAACCGATGGAAATGTCATTGGTTCAAGCTTTTTGAAACCGATGAGCCGGTCATCGGTTTTGGACTCTGTAACCGATTATTTTGTCATCAGTATAGACAGATTTTGAATTCTGTTAAAAAAAATGTATAGATTGTTAAATTAATTTATGATTTTGTATATTTATAAAAATTTCGGCATCAGGTGCTTAAAGATTTTTTTATTTATATTTTGTTTGTTTTCTCTTAAGTTTTTGTATTTCATATTTTTATTGTATTTTTCAGGTCCAATTTGCTTTGAAATATCTTTTTGACTCTGTGGAACAGCATGGTGATTGTTCAACTGGTAATTCAGTTGGGGAGATGAATTAAGAATAGATTGAAAAAGGTTGTAATAAAAAAAAGTAAATGATGTTGATGTGAATAAATTTTTTGATAGAATTTTTTTAAAAATTGATTTTGTTGTTGATGGGAATTTATTAATCCTGATTGCATTTTTTTTGTTCTTTAGATTTTGAAAGTAAAATGCATACTGTAAATTGAAGCCACACTGTAATGCATACTAGAACAAATGTAAATTGCATCTTTTATTTTCGTTTTGTTCTCAATACCCTTGTTGTTTTTTTTGTGTTGTTTTGGTCGATTTCTTGTTCATTGGTTTCTGATTGATTGTGATTGTGTTTCTATTAATTAAAAATAATGCTCTCATGAAAGTTTCGATTTATTTATTTGTAGCTATATACTTGTCTATAGTGACAGCTAGTCTTATCAGCTCTAATCGAGCAGCAGGTAGTTTGAAAACTAATTAAGATAAAAGTTTATGTCTATTTATTTGTATTTGTATACTTATCAGAAACAAAAAGTTGAACGGCTTTCAACAGAAGCTCGAAATTTTACAAATTGCACTATTTTTCAAAATTTTCAAACAAAATACCTCTTCTCTAAAATAATTAACAAAATACCCCTGTGGGACCCTCATTTTCCCCTCACTCTTTCTACTCCTACCTCCTATTTACTCTCATCAAATTTGATGCATACTTGTCTTTTATTAAGCTTAATATGTGCATAATTTAAAAAAAAATGTAATTCAAACAAAATAAATTGTAGACATGTAACAATTTTCTAGTTAAATAATATATATATTTCAAATACATATTTTTTTAATATTTACACTAATATGTACAATGATGAAATTATTTACACGATTATAATCGTTGCCACTAGTATCTCTGACCAACTCATATTGATAAAATTACAAAAGATAATAATTGAATTTATAAATAGAAACCAGTTAGGTCAGAGATTTATACATTAATGCAGATATGCTCATCAGTAATAAATTCTTTAACTGGCTTGTATTTATAAATTTAATTATTATCTTTTGTAATTTTATCAATATGAGTTGGCCATAGATACTAGTGGCAACCAGTTCAATCTGGCAAATAATTTCATCAGGGTACATATTAGTGTAAATAGTAAAAAAATGTATTTGATATATTTATTATTTAACTGAAAAATTGGTTGCGTGTCTACAGTTTGTTTTTGTTTGAATGACATATTCTTTAAAAAAAATTATGAACATATTAGGTCTAATGAAAAATAAGGAAGCATCAAATTTGATGATAGTAAATTTGAGGTAGGGATAGAAAGAGGGAGAGATGGGAAATGAGGCCCCACAAGGATATTGTGTTAATTATTTTAGATGAGGGACATTTTGTTTGAAAATTTTGAAAGGTTGAGCAATTTGTAAAATTTCTCATTAATATTCATGTAGAAAGAAAAATAAAATAGAATTATTGCCATGCATACCTGTCCCTGAAAAGGAAAATTTTGCTCTCATCTCTTTTAAAACTTGCTTTGAAGATGCTATGTTCTTTCGTCTCTCTTTAGTTCTAATGCATGAAATAGAGGGAGGAAACAAATTGCTAAGGTTTCATATCGTCCATTCGTGAGTAGTTAAATTTGAAATGGTATGAGACTTAATTTGATGTATTTTACTGATGCTGAATTTTCCACGACTTATGAATTTAATATATAGAAAGCCATATAGGTGACTAATCGTTTCCCTAGAAGACCTATCTGTTTAGCTTGTACGAATGAATCACAAACTCATGGAAGCAAACCATAAAGAGTTCGAGGAAGGTTCATATGCACCATTATTTTGTGCTCCAATATGCTTCAGTTTCTTTATTTTTATTTTTAAAATTTGAACAGTCCATCCGAACCGCCCAATATGATCTTCATAATAAAATATGCTTGAAGACCAAATTTATAATTTTTTAGAATTTTTTTACTTTTCTTTTCATATGTACAATATCACTTTATCGAATGGTTTAGAATCTCCTTAAAACAATGATTTTGTACCTATCTAAAAAATTCTAAAAAATATAAAATTTGGTCTACAAGAATATATTTTATTATGAAGATCATGTTGAGTAGCTGTAGTTCGGATAGACTGTTCGGACTTTAGAAACAAAGATAAAGAATGTGGAGCATATTGGAGTACAAAAAAGATGGTGCATTTGAAGTTTTGAACCCTCCTCAAAAAGTTCATATATTAATTTACATTCTATGAAACAATTCATTCCCCATGACTTTGATTGATCTTCTAAGAGCATTACCATGTTAACAATTTGTACTGAGAAATTTTATAAACTACCCTTCTTTTAAAATTTTAGAATAAAATACTCTTCCTCTAAATATTCTTAACAAAATATCCTTGGGGATCTCAATTTTTCCCTCCCTCCACCTTCTCTCCCCCTCCCTCCCAGTTAGACCTTTAATTACACTCTTTTTTATTTCTCCTCTCTCAAAACTTTGTTTTGGAGTCACTTCTCTGAATAGCAGCTATGAGATATTTTGTTCTGCAATAGATTGATTTTTTTTTTTTTGTCTTGTAGGAACTATTAAAACTAGGACATCCAAAGAAGAAAAGTCAGGGAGTTCCAGCATACATGATTTTCATCTGATTTTGGGTAGTATGATGTCCTTACTGGTCGTGCAGTGTTAATTTTTAGAATTTTGAGTTTTCCATCCCGAGATCCATCTTGAATTTACAGACGCAACTAAAAAATATACAAGGCACCTCTATGTCCAGTAGGTATTAGGTCAACCATAAATTATAATATTCAAGTATGATTCATTTCTCCAACCACTCAAATATTCTCCCCCAAAATATATAGTTAATTTCTAAAGAAAGATGACTCAAATAATGTCATAGATTCCTAGGTAAATGAGGGGACACGAAGCATACTAAATTACTAAATCATACCGTCGACAAAACGTAATATAATCCTAAAATAACGGAACCAGTGCCATCGACAGAGTGAACAAGTTCTTGATTGGAAATCACAACTCCCGGTGTCCTATTTGATTGGGTATGCAATTGGTAACCATGATTTTGAAGGGGTTGATGGTGAATCTGACAGTTGATATGTTGGGGTATCAATGTATCATGATCATCAATATTTGTGTTTCCAGAACCAATAGGCACAGAGAAAACAGGCACCAATCAGCAGAAGGTTTCTTTGATTTATAAAGTTTTTGAGCTGAAACGATATGTATGACCAGATCGATGACAATGAAGACATTTAATTGGTTCTCTGCAATTAATCTTGTAATGACCTACAGATAGGCACTTGAAGCAAAGATTTTGGCTCCTCATCTTTTCTCAGATTTTCGTTACTCTCTTTCCTTGTGATTAATGTCCATCCATCTTCAGTCCCTATGTTGAGTTGTTGGTTCACTTGGTCAGAAGGTGGAATCAAAGGGTTTTGTGGAGCAAGGTCAGAAAGCTGAGTCGAAGAGTCTTCAAGATGTGAAGTTGAAGAGGCTGAGGAATTGGTAGCGATGAGTTTTAGAGTAGGTAAATAGTGGTGGCATGTAGATTGGAGAGCGGAGGCGCTGTCCGGAGTGGTGGCTTTTTGGGCAGCCTTGGTTTCGGCAGCTGAATTATCTTGGGTTGTACAGCCATCAACGGTGTCAGATTGGAGAGCTGATCAGGCGCCAATCAGAGTTTGGGCAGAGATGGTTTCGGCGGCTGAATCACCTTGGGTAGCACGGGCTTCATCTCGCGTCTTCACGAACTATATACCAGGATGGAAGTTGTTGCCAAAGATATGATAAAATTATATACACCTATATGTAGATCTGTTCTAACACCCATAAAGGGTAGATTTGTTGACATAATGCGTGATGTTTTACTTTTCTTTTCAGGAATAGTCAAGATCCTTATTTTTTATTCTATTCAGTGTTTGCATTCAACCAAATTTCTTTTGTACCTATAGCCTGTCCAAACTGATGGGAGGATGAGTATCCGAGAGCAATTACACAACACAGAAAGAAAAGGAAATTAAGAAAATCAACAGAATCAGAACACACAGAACACACAGATTTTTTATGTGGGAAACCCTCAAGGGGAAGAAAACCCACAGCCACTCGCCAAAAACTGAATCCACTATTTCTCAATTCGGTTACAACTCAGTACAGAGAGACATTTAATATATATAAAAGACAAACCTAACAAAGGGCATAATTAACTTAACTAATTTGGGCCCACATATATAACAAATCAGGCCCACATATATAACAAATCTCCCACTTGGGACTGATTCCCAAATCATCTCTTGAGTAGTAGATTTATCTCCTTTTGTAGTGTCCTTTGGCGGTGGCGTCTTGCCATCCTCAAGTAGCAAGACCAAGAGAAGCCGAACAGAATTCCAGCTTCTCTCTAGTGACTGACTTGGTAAGCATGTCTGCAGGATTCTTGTTGGTGTGAATCTTTTCCAACTTAAGCGATCCTTCTTCAAGCATAGTCCGAATAAAGTGATACCTTATATCGATATGCTTTGTCCTTGAGTGAAATGCAGAATTCTTTGCCAAATGAATTGCACTCTGACTATCGCTTTGTAATCGGCAATCTACTTGCTTGTGTTCCAACTCATTCAGCAAGCTTCGTAACCAAGTTATCTCCTTACATGCTTCAACAGCTGCGACATACTCAGCCTCAGTAGTAGATAATGCAACAATCTTTTGTAACCTTGACACCCAGGAAATTGCTGCACTGCCAAGAGTAAATACATAGCCTGTGGTACTCTTCCTACTGTCCATATCTCCAGCCATGTCAGAATCAACAAAACCATGCAACTGTATGTCTGCACCTGTATAACACAACGCCATATCTTGTGTTCCTACAAGATATCTGAGAATCCATTTTACTGCATTCCAATGCTCAAAACCGGGATTAGACATGTACCTGCTCACAACTCCTACTGCATGAGAAATGTCAGGTCTTGTACAGACCATGGCATACATGAGACTACCCACTGCTGATGCATATGGAATCTTTTCCATTCTCTTCTGTTCATCTTCTGTCTTGGGACAATGTTGTTTTGAAAGATTTTTGAAGTGACCAGCTAAAGGTGTACAGACCGGTTTTGCACCTTCCATGTTGAACCTCTTTAACACCTTTGATATGTACTCCCTTTGACACAGTTTTAGCAACTTGTTTTTCCTATCCCTTTCAATCTTTAGTCCCAAAATTTTCTTTGCTGCCCCTAGATCTTTCATTGAAAATTCCTTTGCCATTTGCTCTTTCAAATTTTTAATCTTCTTCATGTCAGACCCAGTAACTAGCATATCGTCGACATACAAGAGCAAAATAATGTAAGAATTATCAAATTTCTTGAAATAGCAACAGTGATCTGCATGACAACGAATATATCCGTTTCCTGACATAAACCTGTCAAATTTCATATACCATTGTCTTGGGGCCTGTTTCAAACCATAAAGGCTTTTCTGCAACTTACACACGAAGTTCTCCTTACCAGCCTTTACATATCCCTGCGGTTGCTCCATGTATATGTCTTCCTCCAGATCACCGTGAAGAAAAGCAGTTTTAACATCCAACTGTTCTAAATGCAGATTCTCAACAGCAACAATACTTAGAACAGTTCTAATCGTAGGCAGCTTTACCACAGGAGAAAAAATTTCAGTAAAATCAATACCTGCCTTTTGTTGGAAACCTTTCACCACCAATCTGGCCTTGTATCTTTGAGAGCCATCATGCTCTTGTTTCAACCTGTATACCCATTTATTTTGAATTACCCTCTTTTTGACTGGGTGCTCAACCAATTTCCATGTTTGATTTTTATACAGTGAGTTCATCTCTTCATCCATCGCTTTCTTCCATTCTGTTTTCCTTTCAGAATGCATTGCCTCCTCATAGTAGCTAGGCTCGCCCTCATCTGTGAGCAATAGATAGTCTAGAGATGGAGAGTAACGGTTTGGGGCAGTGACAATTCGTCTCTCACGTCGAACTGCAATGGGTGGTGTCACCGGCTCCTCCTGAATTTCATGTTCATCAACCTGTTCATCAACCTGTTCTACAACACGCTGACTAAGACCATTTGAAGAAATTTCATCAAGCTCAAAGTATTCTGATTTTTCTGGTTCCTTCTTCTCTTTGATCTTATCCTTATACAAAACATCCTCATTAAATATGACATCTTTACTCCTTATGATCTTTTTACTCTCATGATCCCAAAGTCTATATCCAAAACAATCACCTCCATATCCTAACAGAGTGCATATTTTGGATTTTGCATCTAACTTTGATCTATTTTCAGTACTGACATGAACATAGGAAATACAACCAAATATTCGCAAATGTGAAAGTTTTACCTCCTTTCCTGTCCAAACCTCCTCAGGCAGTTTGCAATCAATCGCAGTAGATGGTCCTCTGTTGATCAAATATGCAGCAGTATTCACAGCTTCAGCCCAGAAATGTTTAGGTAAACCAGCATTCAGCAACATACTTCTAGCGCGTTCTATGATGGTTCTGTTCATGCGCTCAGCTACGCCATTCTGCTGTGGTGTCCTTGGTACTGTTTTTTCTCTTCTGATGCCATTCACGGCACAATACTCATCAAACTCCTTGCTGCAATATTCGCCTCCATTATCTGATCTTAAGCATTTCAGCTTCAGACCTGTCTCATTCTCAACTAGACATTTCCACTTTTTGAAAATTTCAAACACATCAGATTTGTTTTTCATAAAGTAAACCCAGAGCTTTCTAGTTGAATCATCAATGAAAGTAACATAGTATTGAGAACCATTAAGAGAAGATACCTGCGAAGGTCCCCAGACATCCGTGTGTACCAGTTCTAGTTTTCCAGCTTTGGGAGTTCTGCCACTTCTAGAAAAACTAACAACCTTCTGTTTTCCAAACACACAGCCTTCACAAAGAGACAGATCTACATGTGACAATTTGTCTAACTTCCCTTTTGACACCATTACCTTCATTCCTTTTTCACTCATATGCCCGAGACGTTGATGCCAAACTTCTGCACTGACTTTGGAGGAGGCCATGTTTATGGAGTTTTCATTTAGAACCTTGTAGAGACTGCCATCTCTCTGCCCATGTGCTACTATCATAGCACCTTTTATGAGTTTCCAGGATGTTTTAGTAAATTTTGTTTCAAACTCTGCATCATCAGCAAGTTGGCTTACAGAAATTAGATTTCTAGCAAGTTTCGGCACATGTCTCACACGCTGCAACCTCAACTGTTTCCCATCTGGCATGCTTATCTGCACATCTCCTTTACCAATTATGTCACAGGATTCATCATCACCAAGATACACCTTGCCGAAATTCCCCTTCTCATAATTAAGGAAATACTCCCTATTTGAAGTGGCATGAAACGATGCACCAGAATCTAGTATCCACAAATAGTCATCTTTGCTGTCACAGCACATAATCAACGCTTCATTTTCTGAACCTGATTCATTAGAGACATTCATTGAGGTACTGCTTTTGTCGTTCTCATCCACCCTTTTCTTCAGTGCTCTGCAATCACGCTTGAGATGACCTTTCTTCTTGCAATTCCAGCAAGTTAACTGAGTACCCCTTGACTGACTTTTTCGAGACTGTGACCGTCCATTTCCTCTGCCATTGCCCCTCTTGGAGGATCTGCCCCGTTCCTCAATATTCAGGGCTGTGCCAGAAATAACACCAGACGAGTTATTCTTTCTCCGTGTATCTTCATCAAGAAGAACCCCTACTACATCCTCAAACTTGAGGACATTAGACCCTGAAGAGTTACTCACCGCCATAACCAGACTGTCCCAACTATCGGGTAAACTCGACAGGATAACAAGGGCCAACACTTCATTATCAAAGTTAATACCCACGGATTCTAACTGACTCGTGATGGTATTGAAATCACTCAAGTGCTCTTGCATGGATTTATTTTCAGATTTCTTCATATTGAACAACCGTTTCATCAAGAACACCTTGTTTGACGCCGATGGTTTCTCATACATCCGCGTTAGGGCTTTCATCACATCTTCTGTGGTCTTTTCTTTGGAGATGTTAAAGGCTACCGACTGGGACAACGAAAGCCTGATCGCACCCAGAGCCTTTCGATCTAGTATTTCCCAAGTCTTGTCGTCCATATCAGTTGGTTTGCTAGACTTGCCTTTGAGGGGCTGATAAAGATCCTTCTGATATAGGTAGTCTTCAACTTGCATCTTCCAGAACCCGAAATTTGAGCCATCAAACTTCTCAATTCGTAACTTCCTCTCTTCCGCCATTGCTCCCACTCAAGAAAGAACTTGGCTTTGATACCAGTTGATGGGAGGATGAGTATCCGAGAGCAATTACACAACACAGAAAGAAAAGGAAATTAAGAAAATCAACAGAATCAGAACACACAGAACACACAGATTTTTTATGTGGGAAACCCTCAAGGGGAAGAAAACCCACAGCCACTCGCCAAAAACTGAATCCACTATTTCTCAATTCGGTTACAACTCAGTACAGAGAGACATTTAATATATATAAAAGACAAACCTAACAAAGGGCATAATTAACTTAACTAATTTGGGCCCACATATATAACAAATCAGGCCCACATATATAACACAAACTCCTGATCATTCTGACAAAATTTGAACTGTTGCTTTTCCCTTCTAATTTAAACAGCTGAAAATATTTGAACGGTTGGATTAAGAAAGACAGGTCCCTGAAGAACAACATAATTCTCACCCAAATTTTTATGTTTGATTGCCAGAAAATTAAGTACATGAATTATTTGTTTTACTTTTATTTGTTAATCATGATGACGTAAAATGTAAAGCAACAAATATTAATTTATCTATGAAGTCCTCATTACATAAGTTATTTGAAAATGAAAAGTAACGGAGTTAGTCCACACTAATAATATGAAAGTTAGTAATAGTAAACGCTATGTAAATTAGAAACTCATTCGTTCTCTTGAGTTGATTTTAGGAGAGGAATTCCATTATTATTTTGAAGGCAGCATACTAAAAAAAAAAAACAGTAAATGCAGCCAAAAGTTACCCATAACAACGGCTTATTAATAAAAAAAAGTAAATGCAGCCTGTACTAGCTCGATATTCAAGCTGCCAAACATTAAATTTAGAATAACATTCAAGGATATAGCTCCATAACACAGTTAACACCTAACTGAGTCGGATAAATTGTGTAACCAGAATAGCCTGCACCTATAATAAGATCATGCCATTCCTGCTTGTTACGTTCCTTCGCTCCATGATTGCACATCATAGCAATATCAAATAAAAGAGCTGTCTCAGTTGCTTTTGGGTTATTATTTTCAAAGTCTAGAATAATATCCACGATAATAACCTTGCTACCGTCTTTTGTGGGTTCAATTGCTTCTTTGCATCGTTTCAGTATTCGGGCACAATCCTCGTCACACCAATCGTGAAGAACATTCTGAGATACATGATGCAAATAAACAATGATTTAGTTGCTACACAAATTAAACCTTTTCACACTAATCAGTAAAAGAAAAACTAATCAAGAGAACTAGAGAAGTTACTACATTAAGAAGAACTGCATCAGTTGAAGGTATCATTTCAAACATATCTCCTGCAACCACATTGATCAAGTCGGATTCCAAAGCCTTCTCTACGACGTGAGGAAGGTCAAGCACTGTGCATCTCAACAATGGAAAGGCATCTGCTATAATTTTTGCTGCAGTTCCAGTGCCGCCTCCTACATCCACCAGACTATTAAAGCCATCAAATATATGTGGATAGCTTGTAACTAAGTCTCCGATCTTCTGCTTACTGAGGCAGGCCATTGCCTCGTCGTACAAGGTACCTGATTTTTCATGTTTAAAATTGTGATGTAAATATGTTAGACAGTAAATTCATTGACTAATTTATGCTTCATTGTTCTCAATAAAGATGTTTCATTATTATTTTTACTATGACATCGATATTATAGTCTTCATCTGATCAAAATTAATTGGTGAATTAAAAATCACAAGTAGAGAAATACAACACGATTATATAAATTATAAAATCTTTGTTTAATCAAAAATAAAGATAGAGGGAAAGCGATAGGTTGTTCTTTCTTATTTTTAGTTACCATATTCAGGATTTTCCCTTGCAATGTCAAAAATTTCCTTGCCATCATTTACCATCATGAAGGCCGTACTTCCAGCATCTCCATTCTTGAACCATTCGCCCAGTTTATTTATGTGGTTTACTACCTCTGTAACTAAACGCACAAAGGCACCCATATTGGATTTCTCAGTTAGAATGAGCTTGGAGAAGGGTGTTAGTGCGTAGCCGGCTTCATCTTGTGTGAAGACTTCTTTGTGAACAAGAAGTGCCATGAGACGGCCAAGCATCATGTCCTTCTCGGGTGAGATCGGAACGGAACGAGCAAGTTCATTTAATGGCATGGGACGGCCATATGCTTGTATATGACCTGCGATGCCTAGGTCGACGGCGCACCTGAGAGTGAAACTACTGATATAAGTTAGGCTTTCATTTAGAACACTGGTGAGCTCCATTATATGAGAAATGTTAGTGGCACTAATATTCGGTTCAGAAAGATAATGAGATAGCAGTGATATATTTGTACAGTTGATATATATAGGCGAATGCATGTTCTACCATATGTAATGACAGGTGGGACCAAATGCTAGGCATGCTGATATATTTGAACATGTCAAATTTCATACAATTAGAAATGTCAAATGAACATGTGCAATTAATGTGAATTTAAATTATCTATAAACTATATTTTAAATTTTGGAAACAGTATACTCCATTCTTTGTATCAATTTAAGAAATAACTGAGTACGTCATGATGATATTTAAATTTTGGATTTTAATAATATGAAACCATGCATATATCTTCGTGGTTTCTGTTGGCGAATAAAAGATTGGGACCTGTGCACTTTTTCTAATTCAAAATTTGGAACTTTTGAATTGTCCACATTCTTTGTCCACATTCTTGATTTGTAGTAAATATGAGAATTGTAAAATTCTAGTTTTGAAAAGATCTATATTAAGTACATAATTAAACTATAATATTAATCATTTCAAGTTCCTATGGAAAATGTAAAATTCTAATTTTGAAAAATTTCATACTAATTAGTATTTAACTTCAAAACTAACAACGTTGATGTTTCAAATAAGAAATAATATATTTAATATTTTTTAAAGTTTGAAATTTGAAAAAAAAATCAAATTACGTTGTTGTCTGTTGGAATCCGTATCCATATTCGTTGTACGAATTTCAAATGGAAGGGGACGCTTGAGCGGTACAGGCGATCGAAAACAAAAAGGGAAAATCATGGCACTTCTTACTGAGTTCGTCCACCGTGCTGAGTGTCTGACTCAAGTAACGGATCAGTTATGGGGGTGTTTTTCTCTTTAGTGACATCTATGTACATGCAGTAAGTATACCTTTCGTTTTTGCTTTGATGTTTGTGTGTTATATATTTTTTGCGGCTTCGATCCTGCCTCCTCTTCTTCTCTTCTCTCTTTACTTACTGGTGACTGTTCTGGGCCGATTAATTCAGTTTCCGGTCCGGTTCAATTCAGTGGCTTGTTAGCTGACTGGTGACTGTCTTGGTCCGATCAATTCAGTTCTCGATATGATTATGATTCAGTGCCTACTCAGTTGCGATATGCGTACAGAGGAAATAATTACTAGGCTTCTATTATTCTAATCAAGTAAGGATGATTAAATATGTGTCGACGGATGCACATACTCTCTGTGTGTTTTTCATTTGTTTACAACTAAATATTTTCACAGACACTCGTTATCTAATATTATATAAAAGCTCGTTTGTAACTCTTTCAATCATACAATTGTCTAAGTACTTCAACCAAAAAAAGAAATTAATATTAGCATTATCCGCAGTTTGCTTCGTTTACAACACTTGAAACTACTATATATATTCAAACACTGGAGACTGCATAAATCCAAGTTAGCAAGATTTAATTGATTGGACTATAAATTAATTAGCTGTGCACTTGCATGTTTCAATGTTTGCTTTAGACCGGAACCTTCTATCTATCTATATATATATAGAGGAGGGTTCAAATGCACTATTTTTTGGGTGCTCCAATATGCTCTAATATATTCCACATCGTTTATCTATGTTTTCAAAGTCCGAACGGTCGATCTGAACCGCTCAACATGATCTTCATAATAAAATATGCTTGGAGACCAAATTTTATATTTTTTAGAATTTTTTTACTATTTTTTTTCATAGGTACAAAATCATTGTTTTAAGGGGATTCTAGACCATCTTATAAAGTGATATTGTTGATACCTCGCATATTTAGCCTACATTTGACTTGATTTCGTACCAAATTCACGTTCTAAATTGTCAAAATCATGTGCATTTTCACTGTGTTTTGTCTCATTATTTGGGGTGCTGCTCGGCCTTACAAGCCCGAGGTGATAGTCAAGGTATAAATAAATACTTGATCGTTCGAAAGGTTAATTAGTGTACTGGATTATTTTAATATTACTAAGAATACAGGTGATTTTGTACCTTTTGTTTCTATTTGGGAATCCCTGAATGTACTGTACCGGTTAGTTGTATAACACCACAATTTTGATTAGGTGGACTTATTCCAGTTTTCCCTTGCTATCTGGTGGGTTATATGAATTATGCTTTTTCTTTATGGGTCCCTAACTTTTCTATGTATGATTTTATCTTTACCTTTTTGGTTCAGAGCCTGGTGGTGAATAATTTCTATGCAGGAGAAGGTACAGACAATACTGGCGTACCGACCAAATTGGTAACAATGAACTGCACATTGAAGCTGATTGTATATAACCACGCTAGCATGTTTGGCATACATGCTTCTGCTGATGCCGTTCAACTTATTTTTTCTGAGATCATGATTGCATCTGGAGAGGTATTTCTCCTTGTTAAACTAACTATTTATTAACTTTGTATTCTTTATGGAAGATAGTTTTAGTGCCTCCTTTATTTATTTTTATATACTCATTGCTGAGAAAAACTCTCTTGATTCCCTTTGGATATAACTTTAGTGCATCCTTTGAATGACCATTTTAATCATCTTGTACATGAAAATACATGGTTGTGCTCAAAGTTTCTCTGTATGGAACCAACCAATAAAATATTGACTTTCAAATCTCAATTTAAAAAAAAAAAAATGAAAAATGAGAAAATAAGATCTTGGTGTTGTGTTCTTGGTTCATGTCCATTACCACGCGGTACATAATAGGTATGACCTGAACATGCTGGTACAGTACCCTAACATTGCACTGTAATACACTTCACCATTTTTCTTCTCTTTGTGATTTCAGTTAAAAAGGTACTACCAGCCAAGAAAGAGCCACAGAAGTTTCTCTCTCATCCTTCATGGAGAGAAGGTTCCGCTTTATGGGGCTGGTGCCAGCCTTTCCCCCTCTAGCACTGACAGTGCAGTCCCACTGACTCTCGATTTTGAACTCAGATCTCGAGGCTATGTAATAGGAAAGCTGGTGAAAGTATCTCATAAGCAGCACTTTGATTGTTCACTTACTGTGGATTACCGCAAGTCAAAACCTATCAAGTTTTCCCGCAGTTCATGTAGTTTTGATTGAGCAGTGTGCATTAGCTCTAGAGTTTAGAAGGTATGTACTGTATAGGACAGCTTGCATGTAATTATTTCTATCTATTCCATAAAAATAAGTTATGTGTTCATGGAATAAATCACTTTTGTAGTATGGTACGTTATATGATGCTGTGGTGGTAATGTAATTTTCCAAGTTTGGTACTTAATAAATGGTGCTCATTTTTGTCTTTTGTCAAGAGAAATTATCATGATGCCATAAAAAAGCTAAGCATTTACACACATGAACACTAGATAATAGAATAGGGCTACACTCTAAAAATTGCTAGAATTTACAAAAATAAGAGCTGGTGTAGCACATGCTAAATGATTCATCATATGCAGATGTATATCAGAGGGGAGCACAATTTTTGGATTTTTTGGGTCTAAGATTTATCCTAGATTTCACACAGGCCCACTGGGCTGAAAAGCCTGATACACAAATTAGTAACAAAAGTTTTAATTATGGTCATAGGAACAGTAAATATATTTAATTGATAATAACATAATTTTATTCTATAAATTTACACAAATAATTAGGAATCTATGTCATAGATAGCTATCTAAGGTTTTGATAAATCCGCACATAAATCAACTAGTTTCTAGTTTTGGTGCTTGCAGAGATTCGCAAACCCCATGTATTCATGGTGCTCAATTTTCTCAATCATGTTGAAAATTCCAGTTCCACCTATCAAAATCAAGCATGAAATTAGATTTCATATATAGCAATGTTTTCAGAATTTTATAGGATTCTATGTTCACGATCCATACCCAAGAAAATTGCGCTACCAAAAATTGTGAAGGCAAGGATGAAAATAATCAGAGATGTCCTTCCAAGTATCCTAATTAGCTTTCCAACTACCTGTTGCCCGATTAGAGCTGATAAGGCTGTCACTATAGACAAGTATATCGCTACATATAAATAAAAAGAGACTTTTATGAGAGCATTATTTTTTAATTAACACAATCACAAACACAATCAGTGAAAAACCAAAGAAAAAGAAACCGATTAACAACAAAAAAACCAACAAGGGTTTTTATTACCGTAAGGTACTGGGAACCTCTTCAAAAGGTAATATTCAACTGCAGTCATGGATGCCGAAAATGTCATAATAAATGTCACGGTGGCGCTTGATACCTATAATAAGATATAAGTTAATGTGAAACTGCACCGACTGTTATGCATGCTGGTACCAACAAATGCTGTTATGATCCACAAACTATATATTATGCACTAACCTGTGGAGGAACACCTAATTCCAAGAAAAGGGGGCCTAAAATGAAACCTCCACCGAGGCCCAGGAGGCCTCCTACTATACCAGCTAACATGCCACAGAGGCAGTATGAGAGCAACTGGAGAGCTCTCCAGTTTGTACCGTCATCTCCCTTTGATTGAGTCATCTTCCTTCCTTTGTACAGGTTGATAGCTTCATGCAATGATACCGCAACAGCAACTGGAATCTGTGTTTCTTTCTAGTTAAGGAGGTGACGTTTTATATTTACTATTGAAATTGCAAGACTTGTTGAATGAAAGGTTAAGAAGATATGCTGTTAAAACTTGCACAAAGGTACCTGAAGCAAATTTAATCCCCAGTGTGATATCGAGCAATCTGATGTATAATTCTGTGCAAGAGGAAGATATTCATAAATAGGACTTGACCTCGATAAAGTATATATACAAGAGACAGAAAATAAGCTCTACCAAGTTTACCTTGGCAATTTGCAATGCAAGAAATGCGATCCAAACTAGAAGTAGAAGACCCAGTTCGTTCCAGCATATATTTCCAAACAATGATACCTACAATTTTTATCAACTTTTGAATCATGCATTTTTATTATTATTAGACTAAATAAGCAGTTAGGATAGTTCGGATATAATGGCAGTATATGTAATATTATAGACTGTAACTGTCAAGCATTAGATTGATACCAAGTGACCTGTGCCTATATAAACAGGGATTGTAAACTCAGTTAACAGATAATACAGAATTCATTTCTCTCTTATTCTATTTAATTTTTCTCCTGTATCAATTATCAAGTTAGAGTTAATTTACATAAACAATTAGAGGTGGGTTACAATATGTACCCAGTTTTCAGTACTGGTCTCGACCGAAATTTCTTTTATCCATTTAGTAGCTGTTTTTACTTTGCTATTAACACATTTAAATATTAGAAGAAAAATGCACTAAAATTGAATGGGATTTTTCAATATCTGCTAATTTAACAGGACTTCTTGTGAGCATAATCTCACCTCTTCCGGTTGAGAGTTTGTAGGGACGGATGGGAGAGGTTTGTACTCTATTTCTTCATTTACTGTGCAAATATAAACTTATAATTAGTGATTTATATATTAGAAAAGAAAATTCAATGCCTCCCTACTTAGTAACAAAATGATAGAATGATATTTCCTTACCAGTCTGCACCAATCTTCTGACAGCCAACTTGAGTCATAGACAAAAAGGATCATGACATGTGACAAATCTCTAAGTAGGTAAATCATGAAAGCAAAAAGAAAATAATCACATCTTGCATTAATCAATAGAGATGGAAACAGAGAGCACCTCCTTAGCTAGAGTTTCCTTTTTCCATGTCGAAACCCCCCTCAAGAATGCCTTGGTTGATGTTACTAAAAAATGTAATGTCAAACCATGTCAATAAATCATTGTACTAGCGTGTATGAAAGTATAAAAAGGATAAGAAATATTTCATTTGAAATTTTTACCTAAGAAAATGATGATAAGAAGAATCGTCACCATCCAATCAGCAAAGAGTACATTAAAAGCAACCCCTATGCTGATACCAAGCATCAGCATTGGTTGAAAAAGCAATGCTAAGTCGTAATCTATAAGCGGCATGCTGAGTGTTGGATGCCTCAGCCTAAGATTGTAATACACTGTGGATCCAGCCGCACCCATTACCATACCTTGAATTATAAAACAAAATTCAAACTTACTTTCTAAAACTTAAGTTCAATTTTGGCTGGCATTACCTGACAACTACGATATGATTTTCAAAACAGTACCTTTCTTCATTAGCTGACAGCTATGAGCTGAACTGCAAAACAGAACCTTTTTTTGTTCATTTCCTAATTCATTTATAAGTTCCACCAAATAGAGGCAAATTTAAGCTAACAAGAAATAAGTGAAAAACATGAACTCACACCAAAATACTCTAGTTTTATAAGGAAAAATGTTGTCTTTTTTTTTTTTTTTTTTACTTCTCTAGAGGAAAAGGAACGATGAGAGTAGATCTAACATTTTTCAAGAAAAATTGCACCCAAAAATTTGTATGATTGTTGCTGATCATTTTTGTCAACAAATATACTGCATAATTGTAATTATAGGATTGCATCATACACTTTGATATGGCGGTAGAAGACTTGGGATCAAAGCCTATGATCAAAGTAAGCATAGGCACGTAGATTCTGCCGCCGCCGACCCCACCAACACTTCCAAAAGCTGCTCCAAAGAAGCCGATAATCGAACCCACAACAATCTTCCACCCAAATCTCATCTCCTTCTCACATGGAAATCATTGATTGTTGTTGTTAAAAGGTATTAGCTTCAATAAATGATAAGAGAATTTTCTCTTATGTCCTATTTGTTTCCATGTGAAAAAAAAACATAGAATTTTTCTTTGACAAATGAAGAGAGATGTTCTTTTGTTTTTGAAAGATATTCAAACTTAAGAAATTAAATTCAATCAGCTACTAGAGACTAGAATCATACCGGCCAAATGGGATGATAAGAAGACTTATTAGGCTCCCATAAGAAATTGGCAACCTTCATTAAGTAATTGTACCGATTCACCTCAGAATAGGTCAACTTTGGATACCCTAACACTGCTATGACAAGGTTACTTAGCAAGAAAACAATTGCAGAATGTAACCAAATTTGTTTCCATTTGAACACCATTATTTCTGATTTTCAGAGTAAAGAGAAAGCTACTATGGTCTATGGGAGTATTATGAAGTAGAATTCAGAGTAGGTCCGATGCCCATCTAACCTACTTTGTTTCGATGGGTGAAATGACCATTCAATTGCATCAAGATCTGTACTAATAACATTAAAATCCGTGCAAATTTGTTTCAATTTCCGCACGCACTAATCTTAGTGCTAATCGTACGGTGTTAGAGCTAATTGAACCTAAAAGCAGGTCCGATGCCCATCGGACCTACTCTTATCTCTATGAAGTAACCGTAGTTTTGGGGTAAAAATACAAAAATACCCCAGGTTAGTTTTGGGTGCATTATGGGGCTTTTATTAGGCTGTACATGTTGCATATTGAAATGAAGTTTGGATTAACTAGGGAATATTATTTAAGTGAAGGTTTGATGGACAGGTTTTTACTTTTGCCTCTTGCTCCCTAGTACAATGGTGCTCCAGGAGCAGCTAATAAAGTTAAGCGTTTCTTTTTGCTATGGTTTTTCTTTTCTAGTTAGTCCAAAATTAAAGGAAAAGGTAGGCAGTTAAGGGAGGTTACTCTTTACACTGTCATGTATTTTATTTTTATTTTTTATTAATAAGATCAATACACTTCAACATTTTTTAGATGACATTTTCAAAAATTAAACATGCAACCTCTCCGTAAAAAGATGGAGCTAGTGCCACTACACTAAGTTATTTGATGTTAAAATCACATGCAATTTATTTGCTTTTTAAATTTAAATTAGATTAGAAGTTTTGATTGATATTAAATTCTGTGAAGGCTATTGATATAAAAAAAGATATATTTAGATCCATGAATCGCTGCAAACTCATTCAATTTTTTGTGATAATTATTATTCAAAATCTTCACTAATATATTTTCATTGCATCGTCATAGAAAATATATAGTTGATATATGTGAAAGTTTGCTTACTGATTAATATTTAACAAATTGAAGGAATATACTTGAGAAAATTAAGGTTATATTTAAACAAGGCTACTAATATTTTTTCTCCAACATTTTTTTGTTAATTAGATAAAAATAGCGAACAAAATTATGAACAAAACAAAATATTTTACTTGCTTGTTGATGAAAAAAAAAATATGAAGAAATTTTGTGTGTTTACAGTTCGTTCTCAACACAAATATCACCGAAATTTTTATTAATATCCAAAAAAAAAAAGAAATCGAATTGTAAGCATGCCTCCAAAGATCCAAGAATTGGTAAATTTGAATATTTTTGTTTTATGCCCGGAGGCTCATGAGTCATGTCACGTGATACTCACGCACCAATACCCTCCAAATTATATCTCAAACTTTGAGTGTTTTAATGGAAAATCTGAACCGTTGAAATACGTTATTCACGAATCTCAAAACACAAATAATACTGCCCCCTGCGCTATCCGCCTATCCCCGAATAGGCACCGTATAAATATAGATGCACACTCAGGAAGAGATCTCACTCTCGATCGCTTTTCGGAAAAGAATCGTTCTTGCTTCTTCTCCGTTCTTTTCCAACAGAGAGCGAACTGCGATTTTCGAGGTGAGAATTTGAATTCCTCCCATCACATGATAGTGTTTTGAGCTTCGTATTATTTTATGTTTTGAGGTTCGTATTCTTTTCTGTTTTGAGAATCGTTCTTCCTTCTTCTCCGTTCTTTTCAAGTGAGCGAACTGCGATTTTCGAGGTGAGAATTTGAATTCCTCGCATCACATAATTATTTTGAGCTTCGTATTCTTTTGTGTTTTGAGAAATTTAGTTTTGATCCCTTAATCCGAAATTAGGGTTTTAAACTGTTTGAGAGAATTTTATTAGCTGATGTTTTAATCAGAGGATAGGATTTATGAATCCCCCCATTCAAGTTTTTGTTTGATTGGAGTTACTCCATTTAAATGCGGTTTGTGATTTTCCTTTTAGGTTTGAATTATGTGCGTTGCTGTCTATCGAATAATTGAATACATAAGTCCTGCCCCATTTAAATTTTTGTTTGATACAGTTTTGTTATCGCCACTAACTATTTTGTTCATCTGAAATAGCAATTAAATTATACACATCCTGATTGGGATTTTGATTTTCAATTGAATTCTAGAATGGCACCACATGTTATTTATTTGTAAAATTTCAGTTTATGCACAACATATAAAATTGAGCTTTGAATAATGGTTAATAAATCCTCAGTGGTGAGCTTCCTGGGATTGGAAATCAGATACCTACAATGGCTAGCAGTAGTAGTGCTCCTACAAAAGGAGACACAGGCGAGGCAGCACCAAGCTCTACTGTTTGTTCAGGTGGGAGTGGGTCCCACAATGTTTGTCAGCAGCAACGACAGGCTGTTCCCGGGTAATTCTCTCATTGTTTGTTTTACTGATTCTTTTTAGGTTTTGTCGCAATTTCTAGAATATTTTGCATTGCTCTAAGGTTTTTAATCTCCCTCCCTCTCTCTCTCTGTCTATATATCTCCTTCTTTTAGGGGAACAACAGGACCACCAATACGCTGCCCATCGAAGGCTAAGTGGACGCCTGAAGAGGTAAAAATGCCTTTTCTATTTGTTTTCATCTCTGCAGGCCAAAGAATCCCCTAAAACCCTAAAATGCAAAAATATTTTAAGCTTAATTGTGAATAGTTGATTTCCTAAATAATTTTAAGATTTCATAATATGTTCAATATCATTTTTCATCTTTTGCTATACATCTCTTTATTTGCTTGCAGGATGAGATTCTTTCTAGAGCTGTCCATCAATTTCAGGGGAAACACTGGAAAGAAATAGGTATGTGAGCAAAGAGTTTACTGTACTCAATATGTACATGCAGTGGTAATAGATCTATTAACACTATAATGTCTTTTTTCTACCAAGGGCAATAAATAGTAAGTTCTCCTTTTACCAACCAGCACCTCACCTCTGTCTTATCTATACCGCACAAGTTCTATTAGTCGTTATCATACTAACAAAAAACCTCACATATTTTTGTTCCTTCTATAATGGAATTGTTGTATCTGAGTGTTGGCAAATGAAATCAAATCCTCGATTGAATTTGCAGCTGAGTTTTTGCCGGGCAGAAATAAGGTTCAATGCTTGCACAGGTGGAAGAATGTTCTCAACCCTGAATTGGTCAAAGGGTCCTGGTCAAAGGAGGTATTTTCTGGATTATGCATTAAGTTATTCAGTTGATAAAACCTTTTCTGGATTATGTATACCACTTTTACCAGCAATTTCTTTTAGGCTTTTTTGTGGATCCCGGAATAATTTGTTTGGAATAAAAATTGTGCATCTACGATAGCAATATTGAATGCCATAGCAGTCCAGCACACTCCGTACATTGTGGAATGTAGAAATTGGTAGAAACAGTCTTAATTAGTTGCTCCTTTATACTTTGTGCTCCCTTTGATTCAAACTTTTGACACTATCTATCTGTTAAGGGTGAACAAATTAAAAGAATGCAAAATAAAATAGTCCTTTTTTTATCTTGCTGCATGGTTGGTTAACAGGAGGATGGGATAATTGTTGAGATGGTGCAGAAATTCGGGCCAAAGAAATGGTCGACAATCGCAAAGGCACTGCCGGGACGTATCGGAAAGCAATGTCGTGAGAGGTACAACCAACCTCTCACAGTTTTAAATTAGTTTTGAGTTTCTTTGATGGTTCTTTTTCTTCCCCAACCTCAATCTATTTGTATTATTTTAATTTATTTATGTTTAGGACTAGGTGGCTTATTATATTAACTCATCCCAAATATATATATAGAATCCAGTTTTAAATTCTCAGTTTTTCAAATCAATTACAAACCATACAAAATACTCATCTGACCCACCCTTCTTGACGTACTGTAATGAATGCTTTATAAATCAGTGGCAGTACATATCCAGCATAGTGACTAAGCTTAATTTCAGGCTTCATTTGGCTCTTGTCAGCCTATCTATCACATTCACATCCTTGACCAGAGCAAGTTTTTTACCAGTAGACATTCATCCCTGTAGATGTGCAGTCCAAAATAAATGGGTAACCAACCAGCATATTCAGAATTTCAAAACATCACGGTACCAGTATGCTATGCACCATCAAAGTCAAAGCAGTTGTATTGTATGATTTACTACTGTAGTGCTTCTTTGCAAGTGGAGCAATCTTATGTAGTATCTCTCTTTAACTCTATCTGAACCATTTTATTTAATTTATGTTTGCTTTTTATATTCAGGTGGTGTAATCATCTGGACCCAACTATTAAGAAGGAAGCATGGACCCAAGAGGAGGAGATAACGCTTATTAATGCACATGCCATGCTTGGGAATAAATGGGTGGAGCTCACAAAGTATTTACCTGGAAGGTGAGTCTGTCTTAATTTGCTTTTATTCTTTTTGTGTGTTTGTGCATACTGCATGGTGGGAGAGGGAGGGGCGGTAGTTATTTTTGCTTGTCTAATATGCATCTTGTGTGTATCATTGTGCTTGACTTGTAATTATAATGGAGTTCAAAACACTACTCTTAACTGAAATATATCTCCCGGTTCTGAAAGATTTTAATTTGACCAATTAATTACTAATTCTTTTCTATACATTTATATATGTTCCCCAACACTAACAGATGTGAGAACTCCGTTAAGAACCATTGGAACTGCTCTGTCAAGAACAAAGTCAGTTCGTACGCAGCAATGGGTTTACTTGAATATCCAACCCCTCTCCCTCTCCCTCTCCCTTCCATAGAAAACACGTTGCATCCACCAGTACAGGAGATCCCAAACAGCAACAACCCCTCTTCATCTTGCTTAAACCCTCCTCAAGGCAGCCGAGGCCGAGGGGTGCTCTTCTCACCCTCAATGGCAATGTCATCGCGACCATTTGTCAGTTGCGATTTTGTCAATTCTGGAGATGTACTACAGGAGGAGTACAGCCCATTTGGAATAAGGCAATGGATCGCATTGTCTGATTTGTACTCTCCTGACAGTAGTGAAGTCTGGTGCATGCAGAGTGTAAGTAGTGAAAAAGAGAGTAGACCTGAGGAGTTGTTGAAAAGTGCTGCTAAGACTAAGAGCTTTAACTCGAAGCGAAGGCAAGGGATGCTTTCCTCACCCTTACAAGATAAGAGGGGAAATGCTCTTCACACCAAGGGTACAGAGCTGGAGATTGATACCACCGCTTTACAAGGTATTAATTAATTGTCCTCCTTTTTATTTCTTTACTTGAAATCATTCTCTTGATTTATCTCCTACTTGTCAAACCATCGACTTCCGGTGATTTTATTATATTCTGTAGATAATCCTCCAGAAAAGGAAAATATACCTCCAGAAAGTGGTAGCAAAACCTCTCCAATTAATATACCTGATGGAGCGACGGAGACTTCAGGTGGACTAAGTGATAGCAATGGGATATCCCGCACGGTTAGTTAGTGCTTAATTTTGATCCCTAAATTACCTACCTACCATTAATATTCATTCATTCTTCTATACTCGTTTAATTGTTGTTTTATCTTTCTTTTTTAATCTACATTCAATTTTCTATGATGTCTTTAATTGAGATCTCCATTAATATTTTATTTCTTATATACTTGTTTATGTGGTCACTTCCCTTCCCTTTGTCTTAATATTTATTGATAATGATTGGCCTTAATTACTAACTCTAGTTGAAGAAAAGAAAAAGAAATAATATTCCTGGAAGCGGTAGCGGGGGTGCAATTTCAACTGCTATTAAGGAGCTTCAGATGTTTGCTGATTCCTTGTTGGCAGAAGATCCTGATTTTTTCAGTGGTAGCAGGGGTACAAATTACCTACCATTTATTAATTGGGTGTATTTTTTGTGTGCTAACATAAATTAAATTGGTCATCTATCATTAATGTCTAGTCTATTTTTATTGTTTCAGGAGGAAAGTGTGCTGATTGAGAATTTCCAGGACCAAAGATGGTTCAGTCCTGCAAAGCTACTGAAAAAAAACTAAGACAAGCTTGGGCGGAGGAGAGGGAAGAGGGATGGGAGGGGAGGGGAGGGGAGGGGTGGGTAGACTAGCAGTGCGAATAGAAGTCTGAATCTTTGTCTCTATTTATGTTTATGTATTTTAAGCTTCAATTTCTTTCACTAATTGGAAACTAGCTCGTCCTTGCACACGACCTGTGTATGAGGAACTTAGAAGAGAAGATATTTCCCTAATCAATACAATATGATTAAGACTGATTGATTAGCTAGCTTAGCTGTCAATCAGGACTTTGTTGAAGGGAAACCCAGGTAAGTAAGGATAGGAATAGCATAATGTCGACTACTCAGGATAGCATTGACCTAGATATCTAGACTTAAACCAAAGGAAGGAGTACCAGAAGCATCAATGAGCATATTTTCGACTACTCAGGATAGCTAGCTTAGCTGTCAATGAGGACTTTGTTGAAGAGAAACCCAGGTAAGGAAAGGAATAGCATATTTTCGACTACTAAGGATAGCATTGACCTAGATATCCAGGTAACTTAAACCAAAGGAAGGAGTACCAGAAGCATCTGCAGGTCAAAAAGGATTGCTCAAAATCTCACCGAGTGAGACCCTTTTAAGAGGTTCATCTACAAGTGTTCATAGACATATACATGCTAGAGAGCTGAGCTTTAAAAAAAATGTTAAGGGCCTGGTCACTTGGAGAAGGAGATGCGATACAACATATATTGAAGGGTGGTTTGTAGAGGATTTAAATGCAAACAGATACAATTTCTAACGGAGCTTCTTCTAAGCACAGCATTCATTGAGGGGCTGAAATGGGAAAATGACAACTTTTGAGGAAGATGAAATAGAAAAGGATATAAAACTGTTGATATTGATAATGCAAAAAGGGTAGGGTGTAAACTGTAGAGAGACAGATGACCTGCAGTAAGCATCAAGAATCAATCGCATCAAAAGGTGTGCAAAGGAGTGAAAGAAAAGTCGTGAGGACGAGCAATTGAGCATCTGCCAGCCCTGTCACCAACTCAATGCCACATAATTCGACATGTGCGATATCATTCATAACAGTCTTTGCCATAGATTATAGTAACTGAAATGTTCTTCAATTATGATTCTCATCTTTTAATCATGAATTGAAGTTTTCCTTTCCATATATTACTGTCGAGAGGAGATGTAAGCTCTTCCTCTCTGTACCAGGAGCATTTTAACGATTCGGATTGAACATGAGAATATGTTAGAATTTGAGATACAATATGAGATAAACTTTGAAGAAGAAATCTTTCATTGATTGATCATGCTTTTACAATGCTTCTAAGGTCACGGCTCAAAGAGCCGTTTGAGAAATTTATTTAGTAATTTATGATAATACTGCATTCAACATTTCATATAGTTTTTTAATTAGTAATTTATGAAATAAAAATTATTATACAATATTTAATCATTTAATTGATTAATAATTTATTCCTTTTCAAATAATAGGATAAAATATTATAAATTTTTATATTTTGCGATATTAGATACATAGTTTACTTAATATATTATTATTTATTCGCTAATTATCATTATTTACGAGAGTAGTCGATTTAGTGGTCAATTATCAATTCCTATACAAACAACTGTGTATAATTTATAAGAATAGTCGATGAAGTCTGAAAAACAAAAATCCTAATTCACAAGGGTTATACATGATTATTACTAAAGAACTGTGTATGATTAATTTGTAAGTTTTTTTTTTTTTTATAAATTGTTTATATTCATATATTTGCTTGCCATTAAAGAATCATAAAGAAACATTATATACATAGTTTGAAACAATTTATACATACAGATTTGAGGAGTTATTAAACAAATTTGTACACACATACTATTTTAAATAAATTTAAAGAGGGCATACATATACTGATTTATACATAGAGATTTACAAATTACATAATTAATCAAACAAGAAAAAGAAGAAGAGAAGAACAATCATTTGTAAATTAATTTGAGCAAACTATATATATTGATCGAAACTCTTTTCGCAGTTGGCCTTCAATTCATGGTTCTCTAGTCCCTTTAATTTGCAAAGGTGTTTAATAACCTTTAATATTCGTAGTTATACATTATATTTGAATTCACACAGCACAAATAACGTTTACACAATTAGAAGGCCATCAACGATAGAGCAGGAATACCCCTTGTATGACGGAAATAAATCTGTGATCCAAAGAAATTGCAGGTTATTTCAAATTCAACTTTTTATTTATTTTGAAATTTGTGCATAAATTCTTTCTATTAAAATTCGTGCATTCCAATAAATAAAATATTGAATTTGAAAATAACATAGATCTGCAATTCCTTTGGATCGCAGAAGATTTATTTCTCTTATATGACGACACCAATGAATGGACTATCCTTTATAATAGAAAATATATATAGATCGAAGCTTCCGGTCTAAAGCAAACATTAAAACACCTGAATACAAGTAATATAGAAGGTTCCGGTCTAAAGCAAATATTAAAACACCTATATACAAGTAATATAGAAGATTCCGGTCTAAAGCAAACATTGAAACACCTATATACAAGTAATATAGGAGATTCCAGTCTAAAGCAAACATTTTAATATAGAAGGTTCCGGTATAAAGAAAACATTGAAACACCTATATACAAGTAATATAGAAGGTTCCTGTCTAAATCCAACATTAAAATATTAATTAAAATGCCCAGCATTTGGTCCCACCTGTCATTAAATATGGGAGAATATTCGCCTATATATATCAACTCTAACATTAGTGCCACTAACAATTCTCATATAATGGAGCTCACCGGTGTTCTAAATCAAAGCCTAGCTTGTATCAATAGTTTCACTCTCAGGTGCGCCGTCGACCTAGACATCGCAGATCATATACAAGCATATGGCCGTCCCATGCCATTAAATGAACTTGCTCGTTCCATTCCGATCTCACCCGAGAAGGACATGATGCTTGGCCGTCTCATGGCACTTCTTGTTCACAAAGAAGTCTTCGCACAAGATGAAGCCGGCTACGCGCTCACGCCCTTCTCCAAGCTCATTCTAACTGAGAACTCCAATA
>CAXKVW010001135.1:0-36207 GCA_964058825.1 Carex arenaria
CGCTATAGCGTTTTTTTTTGTCTCCCCACTACGCCGCTATAATCGCTATTTAGAACCTTAATAAAATTTAAAGTTCCATTTGAAAGTGCCAGTGAAAGATGGATTCTCTTGCTACAGTTTTTTTAGGAGATGTTTTACTTTACTACTAAATTCAAAGCTCTGGATCCGTAGTTTGAAAGTGCCAATGAAAGATGGATTCTTTTGGTACATATTTTTAGCATTATCTTAATAATTAAAGCTCTGCTCACTTTAGTGAGATGCAATGAGTTTTCAACTTATAAATTTCTATATTGAGAACGATGTTTTTGTTTATTAGGCGTAATTTTCTCAAAATTTTGAAAATTTATATGTTTTGAGATGCAATGAAGAATGATAAAAGACTAAAATAAACAACTGTGACAAGATTGGAGTACGTACGTTGATGAATCCTTTTGTTTTCATTTTGCTGGGTTTTTTTTATTTTCATATGTGTGTGTGTTAATTACTAATAGTTGCCTCACATTGATTTTGACAATATTATACTATTCATGAATTTTAGCAGGACAGTGTTAGTAGGTTTGTGCAATTAATTAAAGGGAGAGAACAGGCTTGGGAAATCAGCGAACATAATTAATTAATTAAACAATTAAGCATAAAGATGGTTTAATTGACTATATATATATCTTGTACCGTCCCTTTCTTGATTAACTTTGAATAATTTAATTTTTATAAATAAAGAGGCAGGTATTCTTGCAGCAATTTGTTTAAAATATATTCTTCTATCTTCACATGGTCCATACGAAGTGCTTGAATATTTAATTTGCTCTTTAATTAAAGACATCCATCCATTACTCAAAAAGGAGGGGAGATCCTTCTGGTTTGTTATTGGATGGAATAATATATTGAAATTGATTATTAGAATTATGTCCGTTGAAAATGAATCATTTAGATAGAAAATATATTCAAATTTAATCTACTTTTGAAATTAGTTTATCACCAAGCATAAGCCAATTCAACAACAATCCATTAAAACTTCAAACATTCAATAGATAATCCAATCAATTCTCAAATTACATTAAATTTGATGTATGTTTAAAATAGAACTTAACCATCAAATTTTCAAATCTCTATATGTAACCGTCAAAGTGTGAAATGAATTTGTATCAATATATCTCCTTATTATATTTCAAGTATGTGATATCCAAAATCTTTTTTTTTTTTTTTTGAAAAAACTGACAGATGCTGTCAGCCGTTGTATTAAATTAAACAAGTTTCAGGTTACATCAAATGTCCCAAAAAACAGAGACATCTCCTGGTATGTGTTACTATCCATTACCAGCACATTTTAAAACCTCATACACCAATACATTCCATGCAAGCTAACCAAACCAAAACCCCAAGACCCCATTAGCAGTATTTCCTCCAGAGAGTAGCCTCATGTAGTATCCATCGTACCGCTAGATCGACATGCATCCTTTTGTTTTCAAAGATTGCAAGATTTCTATTCTTCCAGATCATCCAGATAGCACAAGATATCGAAAATCTTTAATCACTAGTATATGTACTAGAGATTATCTAAGAGCTTAGATCCTCATCTCATGCTTAATATGTATATATATAGTTGGGCTACGGTGCTATGCATATATAGTGTCACGTTGTGCTATGCACTTTCTAATTGTCCGATGAGTTTTAAGATTCGTGCATGAAAATGTTGCTGTACGAATTTGACGGAAAATTAAAACGAACAGTTAGATGCGGGCGGCATGAGACTATCTATGGATGTAGCAAGGCCCGCAAGGGCGGATTAGGGATTGCGAATGATTTATAAAAGAAGCGCATGAAATACGCAAAAGATACGGGAGCCCCTTTTGAATAGGAAATTTTCAATGCTCCAAAAAGCGAAGGGAATTTGTTGCATGTTGCAATTAAAATTTTCAATTATATTAATATTATTATCACATGCATAGTAACAAAATTTTCAACAATGTTTATATTACATCCATCAATTGTTTTTAATATTTTTTTAATTATTTCTGATTTTCAACATGATATGTAATCCGTATTATCCACAATTATATGAAAACTTTATTTTACTTTGTACTAAAATTAATATTTTAACATATTATTTGAATTACCAAATAAATTATTTCTGATTTTTAAATATATTATATCAGAATAAAAAAAAAAATTAAATATCGCCAAATTATTTTTGAATTCTTCACTGTAGTCATAATATTTTTGTCAACTTCATATGTAGATAGAGTTTTTTTTTTTTTTTTTTTTAAAGTCTCATTTATTATTTTTTCGTCAACTGATTGATACATTTTTTTTTTTTCCAAAATTCTAACAAACATATCATCCACTTGCCCCAAAGAGTGTTAGAGGGAAACAGGAAAAAAGAAATTATCTCAAATAGCTTTCAACAAAATTTGCAGCTATTGTTAGTTGCAGTTGAGAGCTTTATGTCAGGTCATTTTTTTTTTTTGCAACAATGACTGAAATAGTACATGCTAAACCCCACTTTTTTGTATTTTTGTTGCATGTTGCAATTAAGTACCAAAATTTTTAAACAATAGATCAAAAAACATTATAATAAGTTGACTTTAATCAGTAAGCTGTGAAAGAGAAAAAAAAAAGAGAAAACATATATAATGAAATTAATCAAATATACCATATTTAAGGAGGCAAATATTTTCTTGATGATTGAAATCAAAATCAAAATCTTCACAGGAATGAGACATTTCACTTTCATCCAATAAATGAAAAAAAATAAAAATAAACAAAGAGTACACATAGCAGTTAATGTTTCCTTGTCATATATCTTGTCAATGTCATTTAACAAAATTTCTCTTTGACAGAGACATTACAGTATTCATTTTTCTATCTTTCTTGCATTGGAAAAACAATAAAATAATAAGCAAAGTTGCATCTCATAATATCTTGAGACCTGCTTCCTGTTCTGTAACCAGTTCCTCTATCCTACAGTAGACCTACACTCAACCTCAGTTGACAAAGAGGCCCCTAAAGACCACCAAAAGCACTAACTAAAATATCCCCAGTTTCAGCCCCTCTATAAACATCTATTCCTCACACCAGGGAAAAAATATATATATATAAAATAAAAAAGGAAATTAACTAGCCAATAAACACCACCATAAAGCCCACCCCAAAATAAATCTCTATATAATTCCTAATCATATTTAGACTTATAAATGATATAAGAGGCTGATAAGGAGCACCAAGAAGGATGCCCCCCAAATCCCCGGCTCCCTCCTCTGGTTTTCACTGATTATCTGCACAGGGAAGAGGCACTTATCGGTTGACGGGTTCTCGTCAGTAATGGTAGCGAGGCCATTGAAATCGCATGCTCTGACATCCTGATCTTGCATCTGGAAGTACATGTTGAAAGCATAGGAGGCATTGCCGAGCAGACTTAGACCGTGGCATGATGAGTTGTAGCCAATAGCAGTGCAGTCAGTTGCTGCACATGCGAAATTTATGCTGCTTTCTACCTCATAGTACCTGATATTGAATTATTAGACTGTATTACTCTCATATTATATATGGGAGTTGGGTACCAACCAGTAAGTAGTACCTCTTGCTTGTGTGTTTTGGTACCGGTACCATACTTGTATTAGTGTTTGTGTATTTGTGTTGTGTGCTTTCTATGTTTCATTTGTTACCAGACATATCTCAATTGAATGTTCTACATATACCACCAGGTTATCAATACATACGTACCAGACAAGGAGCAACTTATCCTGTGCTCCTGTTCCTTTTTGTATTATTGAAATTTTGGCGTAGTTCTGTGCATTATGAAAAATTAAGCAGTTGGTTATCGACACATACAGGCAGGTACACCTTTGTACCGGCCATTACCATAACAGGTCAAAATTTATACCTTTCTTCAGCTTCTTTCTTCGAGACGCACCACTGAGCTGGTAAGTGCTCGATCCCCCTGGCCCCAACCAAGTACCTCCCTTTTCCTGTACCGGTAAAATCTATGGGAAATTTTGGCTTCCCATTGTATGTAAACAGACCCCAATGCCTCTCAAAATTTCCTGGCAATATACTCTTTCTGTTCTCATCTATAAGCCCGAAAAGGTAAACATCCATAGCACCTGGTCGTTTCGGCGTGCCAACCTTCCTGATTATTCTTTGCATATATCCATCATAAAATCTCTTTGCATTTTGTTTATTTGCATTTTTGTCCCCATCAGTAGGCCAACCGACTTCTCCTACTATGATCTTCATATCTGGTACACCGGCTTTTGTCAGGGACCATACCAGCATATCAAAATTCGCATCAAATACATTGGTGTACACCAGTCCTTTATCTACTATGGGTTTATTGGTACCATCAAAAAAGGCAAAGTCAAACGGGAAATCAGGGTTATCGTACAGGCTGAGAAACGGGTAGATGTTGACTACGAAAGGTGCACCAGTATGGTTCAGGTAGTGAACTATCTTGTGCATTTTTTGGCGAATGTCAACACGAAATTGACCGGCTGATGGCACGGGGTTGTCAGAGGGTGAGTTGTAGACGTCAGCATTCAGCGGTACAGTTGCTTTGATAGCCTTGCCAAGACCTGCCTCATCAAGGGCCTTCTGGATGTTGCGTAAGGCGGGATAAGTCGAGTTTATGAATGCGCCATTATAGCTCTCTAAGAAAGGCTCATTGCCAACTGCTACATATCTGATTTGACAGTTTTTTTCATCAGTTGATAAGTGAATTGTTAATTGAACATATATAAATTAATTGCTTTGTTTGGGGTGTGGAGGTTGGTATACTGGTACCAGATAAGCTCAATACTTGTACAACTTGATACCAGATTTTTATTGTTATGTCTGTATCAATTAAATGAGCATTGAATGACACAGTTTCGCAATTGTTGTAAACAAGGGACCCCTTTATGTTATCAAATAGAATTAAAAAAGCAGGATCACTGTCCCTTGCGATGTTGCTATCTGTTTATCCGTTCACTTCTGACAAAATTCTTCTTTTATTAGACATTTACAGGACTAAAATAGTAAAAATTGTATAAAATCCCCTTATATTAGAAAAGACTAAATCTTGCTTTTACATCCTGTGCACTAAATTTGAAAGGCCATACCAAATACTGGCAATATAAGCCATACAAAGTATACATCTTAACTAAAATGTTGACATATTTCTTGCCCAACCACAAATCGATCACTATAATTGAATAAGAAAAAACCTTGCCCAAGAACTGAAAGGAACCCACTGACACATTGTCACAGTGATATTTTGAGATGCATTCTACTATTCTAGAGCCCTTTATTACAAATACCATTTCTTGACAAAAAATTTCGCAAATAAAAGACTTAAAAAAAGAAAAAAAAAATATAAAAAAAACATTTATTCAAGAAGAAGGAAGAAGCAAACTTCAAATTACGTACAACATACCGAATGTTAACCGCATGATCATGATAGTATCTGGTGACATTATTCTGGACCCATTTCTTGGCATTATCATAATTGGTCGCCATTTTTCCAAGCTGATCATTGGGAATGGCAACCATCGTCTCAATGTGGGTCCCACCGAGTGCACCCAAGGTCCATGGATCGGCATCAAAGAGCTTCACCTTTTTTATCCCATTGGCTCGAAGCATGTCCACTATGATGGGAGGGTTTATCCGGTGTGAAGTCATGGTGCCCCAATTCACCCCCAGCCTGTCTAGTCCTGGTGGGGCCGAGGTGGCAGAGAGACAGTAGCATGTCAGAAGAATGAATGTAATGTATGGAGTGAGATTTGCCATAGTGAGAGAGAGATATGTGTCTCTGTTTTTCGCTTTTGTTTTCTTCTTTGGACTGGAGATTTTGAGTTTGATTGAGAGTATTTTTTCAGTGCGCAAATATGGGAGGAGATTGAAGAAGAAGAGGGTTTTAGAGAGAAAGAAAGAGAGACGTTGGGAGTTGAAAAGGGATGAAGATTTGACCGTTAAATGCGCGTTAGGGAAGAAATAATGAAATATGATCCAAGGAACCAATTCTATTTATTGTGGGTTTTTTACTATTCTTGTTTTTCTTTTATCGGTAATTAAAAAATTATTATGTTCTTATTATTTTTAGGAGCTCGCTCGGCCGACAGCATAATAATTAATTAATTAGTCCAGAAAAGATAACCCAAGGCCCAAGCCCACACATCTTTATATGTTAACATTAGAACTAAGGAGTAACTAAGGCCCAATTTATAGGTCCATGTACAAATAGTTTCTACTTGCTAATTTGTATAAATCAGAGTCAGATTTGCCTAGCGAGCTTGATCTCCTCCTCGAGCTCGTGAAATCGATTGTTCAATCGCCCAAAGTTGTTTATATTTTGCTAGTTTTCCCACGTGACCTGCGCCTCTGTCCCCTTTCCCTTCCATAGCGAAGAAAAAAAAACAAAAATTCATCAGCAAGGAAGCGCGAGAAATCGGAGAAAACTCGCTGATCCCCTTTTTCCTGGCGGAGGTAGGAGTTACGGTGACCATCGCTGTGTCGAGATCTAAGGTCTCTAGATCTGGATCAGAGGAAGAAGAGGGGCTGTTGGATTTGAGAAGTGTGTGTTGATTATCGTGCTTACTTAAAATCTGAGTAATGACTGTCTAGGTGGTTGGATTTGAGAAGAGAAAGAGGGAAGATTGGAAGAAAAGAAAGATGCCAATATAATTATCCTACAAATTAACTACCTACGTGAAAATTCAAGTCGTTAGACTTTAACAGTTAGCGGAAGACATTTAGGGAACTAAGAGTTGGGGACAAAATCTTTACTCTATATATTATTGATGTGTGAATTCGCTGTCCAAACTCACAACACATGCACCAATGATGTGGTGTAATCTATTTTTTCAAAAATCCCACCTCGCCTTATGTTTCCATCAAGAAACAATTTTATATTTCTAAATAAAAAAATTTCATTGTTCTTATATAAATTAAAGATCGAAATTTAAAATTTCAGCCTAAAGATGAGTTAAATGAATTTAATTCTCATCTCATATTAGAAACAAAATTAGTGATATATATTATGATAATAATTAAATTTCCGCCATTGTCGATCTGCATAGTTTTTTAATATAATTATTAAAAATGATTTATTACAAGAAAATTCAGTACTGAAATTAGAAAATTGAAACTAAAAAGAATGTATAAGCTATTGTAATGTAGTTTGAGTTAGGCTACGGTCATGAAGAGTCAATCATATAAAAAAAAAAATTCTACAAAAAAATTTATATATAATCTAAATTATATAAAAACCATACACAAACACAATTTTTTTTTTAAACTATGGAATTAATTGACCCTCATTCCTATCATTTAAATACACCTCTAGTTATGGTGCTATACATAGCGTATATCAGTTCGTATTACGGATCCACAACTTTTTTTTTAGCTAAGTTGAAACAGTTGATTCAAATCGCTCAACATAATCTTTATTTTTCCTAAATATGTATTTGGAGACAAAATTAATTCTTTTAAATAGGTAGAAAACCACTATTTTAATATGGTCTAAAATCTTTAGATCAAATGATTTTTCATCCATCTAAAAAAATATTAAAGAATTCTATAAAATGTAAAATTTGATCAACGAATATGGAGATTATGCTAAACAGTTCAGATCATATATTTAAACTTTGACAAGAAAGATATGAGTTCATAGTGTGGACTGATGGAGTGTGTGTGTGTGTGTGTGTGTAGTGCCGTAGCCACACTTATATGTAACTTTTTTTGAGTTGGGCTACTGTGTTTCATGAAGTAAAGCAAATATTTTACTTCACACTCATATTTTGTAATTTCAAATTTCAAAACTTTGATATGAACCATTCAAGTTGATCTCCATATTAAATTGTGCATGGAGACCAAATTTTATATTTTTTTGAAAATTTATTACTAGTTTTTTGAAATTTTTGAAAATCACCGATTTTTTACGGTCCACAATTTTCTGAAAAACAGAGATTTAAAATTTTTCTCTAAAAAAGGAGTAAATTTTTTTAAAAAATTATAAAATTTGGTCTTCAAGCATATTTTAATACATAGGTCATTTTGAATGGTTCAGATCTATCGTTTGAAGTTCAAAATTAACGATATAAATGTGAAGTAAAACATTCGCTTTACTTCATGAAGAGTCACCCAACTCAATTATTTTTATAAAAAATGTTGAGAAATATAAAGTGTCAAGGTCAAACTTGTTATCTGTTTATATAAGAATTTAGCCACGCAACATCTCCTAATTAATCTTCCCTGGAAAACCTAGCTTCAATTTCTACGTTTAAATATTAGATTTATGCATTTTTTTTTTCCTTTTATGAATTTTCATCATACAAGGAAGCGGTTTGCGCTTTTCTGCTTCACGCCATTTTCATAACACATTCGGGAAGTCATATTTGGAGGCGTTGAAAATTAACAAAAATTGAAAATTATGAATATAGTGAACGAGAGATGTACCGCTACACGCTAGTTGTAGGAAAAATATTAATGAATAATCAGCGGTACTGTTTCTGAAAGAGACTTTGATGTCCCCAAGTCTAAGATTATTCAAAAATATACAGATAAAATCATTTTATTACGATATGATCCCTATGAGTGATGAGGGTCAGTTTTATAATGGTTTAATTTTTGTTTCACCGGTGAACCAACAAATATTATTGTCGTGGTTGTAGGAATATTATTGCCGAGGTAATTTTCAAAATTATATATATTAACGATTTTAAAACATATTTCCGTAGCTAATTAATTTGATAGATCTCATGATTATTATAACATAATTACAGAGTTATATATTAATTCTGTCAGTGCTGAAAGCCAATCTATAATATATTCACAGCTAGCTAGCATTCTTTAAATTTAAATAAGACTGGAAACAGAATCGTTGTTAAAAAAGTAATTGTTTGCCTATTTGGTACAAATATATTATACAAATAGAAGGAATGACCTACCAACAAATTGTATTCAGTCCATATATTATTCAAAATTAGTTGATCAAATAAAAATTATAGTATTGCGTTCCTAACTTACTATCAAATATCATAATTAATGTTAGAAATAGTATCGCGATCCTAACTACACTGTCGAAGGCGCCAACAATTTTTTTTGTTTTGGAGTAAAGGTTTGGAACTATTTAATATCAACAAAATATTTTTACTATTCTGATTTTGAGCCTGCAATATTATATGAAGATTGAAGAATTATCTGTGCATATCTTTGCGCAAATGAAAATTGTTTCTTATATCCTCTAAAATAACGGGAAAAAACTTAGGAAATATTCCTCTTCCTATTTAATTTTTTGTAAGGACTCAACTGCAAATTGGTTTTACATCCACATTTTTTGGAGATTCTCACCCATGGTAGAATGAATTTTGAGTTTAGATATGGACTGTTCGATTAATTATAATTCGGATTAATCCGATCAGAGATGAAATGTATAGAAATATCCGTGCCAAATTAATCAGATTTAACGGCCCGATCTAAACTCAAAATTGGAGTTAACACAGATAATATGAATTCTGGTAGAATCTTTCTCCTCTGAAGAATCAAATCAACAAACGTTATCACAACTTGGTCTATTTAAAACCTCTCTGGCTTTATCTGAAATTAAGTATCCCATTTCATAAAATTAATTAAGCCCCATACAAAACAAAAATGGGAGACCAATTATTAATAAGAGAAAGCCCTGCTAAAATATACTTCCCGTTCTTCTACCTCTCTCTGCTACTAAACATTTTCTTCCTCTCTCAACACTTCTTCTTTCTCCATCCATCCCGACTCGACTCAACCGTCTCAGCATTGAGATGGACACGACGTGCCGCTGAGGAGGCCGAGGTGGTTGCGGCTATCTCCTGCTCCGGACATGGCCGTGCATATGTGGATGGTGTGGTAGATAAAGGGTGGCCCACGTGTGAGTGCAACACATGCTACACCGGTGCGGATTGCTCTGTGTTGCTCTCGAATTGTTCGGCTGATGTTAATAGGTTAGTGATTGGTCGTCTTTATGATTGATTCTTTTATTTATTTGTTCCCTTTTCCTCTTCTTGTTCTTCAAAAATAGTATAGGATACTGGGATTGGTAATAATACTAAACACGATAAGATAGTTCCTTGAGGACCTTGTGGCAGATATATAGTTCCTGTCCAAAAAGCTACGTACGTGCCATCAATTTGTTTTCATATATGCTGTTGATATTTTTAATGTTTTTGTAAGGTAGTGCTGTCAATCAAGTGATAGTTCAAAGAAAAATCGTGATTTACTTGGTTGAGTGAATATTTATGTGTGTGTGTGTGTGTGTGTGCGCGCGCGTGTATGGTGGTGGGTATGTCTTTGAATTTTTGTTGTTGTTGTTGCATTCAGTATATCTTTGTTATTTTTAGGGTAAGTTGGCAACCATGCAGCCAGTATATCTTTGTTAACAATCATAAATGGGACTAAATCCCTTTTGGATACAGTATATTAATTAGTATGAAAAGTGCTCGGTGCACAGGCGCATGCATGGACTGGGTTGCTGTCCGTATAGCAAATAGTCAAGCTAGCCCTTCAATTGTGCGGGACCCATGTATAGTGACTGGCCCTAGCTCTTTAGATTTATTTAGTGTAATTTAAAAATATTAAACCTATCAAAATTAATGTTTTTGAAAGTTCCAATTGACCCGCATGAGCTTTAATTAATTATTAGTCAAAGCTAGCGCAAAACGTCATTCGATATATAGTTATATTTACAAAGAATTAATACTTTCATACAATATTTTACATAAATTAATCCAAGGGTAGGCTTAAAGACCTACTTAAACGGCTAAACCCATCAAAATAGAACAAAAAGAATCAAAAGAGGAAATGAGGGATATTCACCCCATTTATTCTTACTAGATCCTGCCATTATATTTATAAGTGTTTTAGGAACAAATTATAGAAATCTTAACTTCTTCTAATATCAAATCTGATCAACACTTTAATCTAAATAGAATTTCTTGGCATTAATATATGATGATTGCAGTGGAGATCCATTATTCTTGGAGCTGTATTGGATGTCGCATGCATCGGGGAGTGCAGTGGTGCTGTCAGGGTGGCACAGGATGAGTTATCTCACCACCGACATGTTCCAGTCTGTTGAGCTTGAGAAACACATTCGGCTCCTCCATGCAGCTGTTGGAAATGCTATCACACACAATAAATACTTGGTGTTTGGTTCAGGGTCGACCCAACTGCTCAATGCATTGGTCTATGCGCTCTCGCCTGAGAATGCAAGCTCAGTTGCCAGTGTGGTTGCTACTGCTCCTTATTATTCGGTATTGATCGATATCTTTCATTAATTTAGGACTTTCATTGCACGAGGACTAAATTTTATATTTTTTTTTGAATTGTCGTTTTACTATTTTTTCGATAGGTAAAAATCCAATAATTTTTTAATGGTCTAGAATCTTTAGATCAAGTGATTTTCTACTATATAAAAAATAGTAAACAAATCATATATAATGTAAAATTTAGTATGCAAGTTTTCATATGTAGATCATGTTGAATGGTCTAGATTGGCTGTTAATTTGGACTTTGAAAATAGAGATATTGATCCATATAGTATGGACCAATATGTGCTAGGTGTAGTACCAATATATATAGACTCACTACTTTTATCAATTGATGCATATATATATTAAGTTAAGTTATTAACAAAATAAAGGAAAAAAAAATTTCAGTTGTACAAAGGGCAGACTAAGCTATTTAATGGGCGAGAGTACGAGTGGAAAGGAGTAACCTCGAAATGGATGAATTCTAACAAAACAAACTTCATCGAGTTTGTGACATCCCCAAACAACCCAGACGGTTTATTCTATGATTCAGTTCTCCCTCATTCCTCTGTTATCTACGATCATGCCTACTACTGGCCCCACTTTACTGCCATACCAGCACCAGCAGATGGAGATGTCATGATCTTTACTGTCTCAAAACTCTCTGGCCATGCAAGCAGTCGCTTTGGGTACGTTCATTCAACTTAATTATATATCTAATAGATCTCTCTCATCGTAATATATAAGAAAGCTTCAAGGCTTCAGAAAGTTATATATGTTGTGTGCATGTACGAATTTAAACTACATCTAAACATCTCCCCTACATTAATTAATTTAAACCAAACTGTACGGGTTGTTTACCAAAAATTTCTCATGCACCTTAAGCATTCAACTCATCTCCAAACAAAAATTAATTTATATCATTCTACTTCCAGGTGGGCATTTATAAAGGATCAGAATGTTTACAACAAGGTATTAAATTACATGCAGTACAATAGCATGGGTGTGTCACGGGACACACAAATGAGAATATTACAGATTTTCAAGGTTATGTTAGAAAATATTGGCGGTGACGAGGATATTTTCAAATTTGGATTCAACAAATTGAGAAAAAGATGGCAGAGGCTTCATGCACTCGTTAACTCTTCGACCCGTTTCTCGCTTCAGCAGTTGTCTCCGCAACATTGCACCCATTTTGAAAAAATCAGAGATCCCTCTCCAGGTTGGTTTTTCAGTTTCTCATTTTTTCCTTTTCACTCCTATTTCCTAAATGATATGGGAAATGCATCATCTAGCTAGAGACCCTGGCATGCACAGTTCAAATCAATCAAGAATTTCAGATTTAAATTGGTTTTGCACAGAAGATTGTTCACCTTTGGTGTGAAGTTAATATCCGAAAGTATTCATTTTGGATTCAGCCAAGTGATTTCAAGCCACATACCGTTATATTACAGTTCAATCATATTTTTGCAAAACAAGGTTTGCTGAACCATTGACTCTTTGGAAGTTTTATATTTAGGTGATGTAGGATTATTTATTGTTTCCACTTTCCAGCACTAATGTTTATGCATGGTATGCATACGAACAAATCAATATTTTTCCTTGCATTTTTCTACATCTGCAAAAAGAACAAATTTGTTATATCTTTCATCAAATACATGTATGCAGCTTATGCTTGGCTGAAATGTGAGAACGAAGAAGATGTGGATTGTGAAGAGGTACTAACAAAAGGTGGTATTATTTCACGTGGCGGCATGATTTTCGAAGCAAGCACGCGTTACACCCGATTGAGCCTTCTCAAGACAGACGACCATTTCGAAATGCTTCTACAAAAATTGAAGCCTCTTGTTGCCTCCTCTAAAGAGAATCTTGGCAAGATCAGTTCCTTCTGATAGCTAGTACATTCATAAATTCCAAAATTTTAATTAATAATTAAAATCGTAAGTGTGATCAACAAGGTGTTGATTTATAAGATATCCATAGTATGCTCTGAGCAACTATGTGTTGATTATAATATCTTGTTAATATATTCATAGCTAGCTAGCATTCTTTAAAAAAGACTGTAAAAATAACTGTTGTTAATAAAATAATTGTTTGCATGTTTGGTACGAATATATGATACAAATGGAATGGATGACCTACCAACAAATATGATCCAAGGAACCAATTCTATATATTGTGGGTTTTTTACTATTCTTGTTTTTCTTTTATCGCTAATTAAGAAATTATTATGTCGGAGAAATTGTTTTATTTTTATTTTTATTTTTAGGAGCATAATAAATAATTAACAACTCCTGCAAAGAAATCCCAAGGCTCAAGTAAACATTAGAATTAAGGAATAGCTAATTAAGGCCCAATTTACAGGTTCTGTTCAATTCTCCTTTGTTGCTTGTTAACTTAAAATTAAGATGCATTATTATTATGTATCTTAATTAAGATGCATTATGGACCTTTCGATATATGTTACAAAGGTTCCAATTTTAATTTTACTTTTGTATTAATATTGAAGTATATTTTCACAAACACGAGGTCGTCTAATTCATTTTTACGCACCTAAAAATGTACATTTGTCAATTTCAGTTAAACATAATTGATTAATTGTTTGATAATTATCAACAATTATTGTGATCTGCTTACCTCGATTTTTGGATCCCTTAAAATAACCCTTGATTATTGCTCAATACACATATAACCACTGTTGTAAAGTGCGGTCCATGTGGCCGCATATGCGTATGCAGTCCGATTTCGCATAAAAATTTCCATGTAGTCTCAAATATGCGGTTTTGCATATGCGGCCGCATATTGGACCGCATATTTCTGCATATTTATGCATATTTCCGCATATTGGTCTGCATATGTGCGATTGAGCCGCATATGTCCGCATATGTGCGAAATTATTGTTTGAATGATTTTAATGGAAATATATTGCATGTTTTGAGTGGAAATAAATTAATATATAGTTTAAACTCCGCATATATGAGTCCGCATGAAATTCCGTATATGCGGCCGCATACCGCATATGCGGTATGCAATGGCCTTCCACATGCATAAACAAAACCGTCTTTTACAACATTGCATATAACTATTGCTTCATTATAATGAACATTTACATATTCAATTCTTTTTAACAAGTGATCAAATACAGTTGAAGATATTTTCATACATATAAAATTCGCGCGTCAAACAATTATGCCACGTTACCTTCATCTATACGCATGATTAATGTGCAAAATTTAAAATTATATATTATTGACAAGTGACGCAAAACTGTACAGGATTTACAAGTAACGCATGTGGTGGTTGGATACGTACACTAATAATCATTCTTTCTTTTCTTTCATTAAATTTTTGGAGGCATTTCATGGATTCTTTTTTTTTTTTTAAATAACATTAAATTTAAATATTTCTACTAAATAAATATGCTGGATTTGATTTTTATGAAAAACAGTTCCACCGATCCATATAATCAGTGGAGCTGTTTTTCATAAAAATAAAATCTAGTGTATATGTTTTATTAAAATATTTAAATACAATTCTATATATAAAAAATGTATACCCCTCAAAAACATGAAAGTTATCTATTACCCCTCTAAATTTATAATATCATATTTACCCATCTAAATTTCAAAAACTCACAAATTGACTCATATTTAATGTATTTTCTATTAAAACTCGTTTGAAATCTATGACGTACTCATTTTACTCTTTAATAATAAAGAAATATACGTAGCATGTTTTAGAAAAATGTCAATATTCTATTGGATAATTTTTCAAGATAGATGGCTTATTTCTCTACTTCTGACACTTAGATAGTGACATTTAGGTATATGCTTGTGTAAGTGTCAAAAGCAAAGAAAGGACTCATTTGCTCTCAGAAACCAATCAATTATAGAACTGACATATTTTCTTAAATATATATGCTAATAATTTTTAATTTTTAATGAAGGATAAAATTGAAACTTTATAAATTTTTAAAATGAGTTTTAATAGAAATGATAATAAAATAGACAAATTTGTGAGTTTTTGAAGTTTAAAAAAAAAATATGATATTATAAATTTTAGAGAGAAAATACTTTAAAAAAATTTAAAAGATATACTTAAAAATTCCCCTAAACATGAACTTGCTAGCTAGTTAGACTTCTATATATTGTCGGTCCGTGACGGATTTAAACCTATAACATTTTCGAAGTTATATTTTTTGTAGAGAACGAAGTAGATCTGATGTTCATCAATTTTTTTTTGGATCTAATGATTTTTAAGATTGTCCGATTTACTTTTAAATTTGTGTGCACAAAAAAAAAAAATTATATAAATTTTGAAACGAAACACACATATTTGAAAGCAGATTAGACAATAATTAAACCTATTTAACCAAAGTAGCTTCCGACTTACTCTCAAATCATTTTTGTAACCTTTTAATAATTGTCTTGTTATAGTTGTGTCACAAGCTAGCAGATAACAATGCACAATGATCAATTTAACAGGTATGAGTAGGATAGAGTAAGATCAATTATTAATGGGTATGAGTAGAATATGGATAAAATTAATTCTTAGTAAGTATGGGTATGAAAATGCTTCCACCTTACTGTATCGTACCCATTGACACCTCTAGACTATAGTGATATATATGTATATTATGAATTGATACGTACCATGAATTCATGTTTCTATTTTTATTTTTCATACCGTCGATACGAACAATTAAACATAATATACATATGAAGATCAAATTTTATATTTTTGTAAGAATCTTTTTTAACCTTTTAGTTTACTATATTTAAAATAGAAAACAAATCATTGATCTAAATTCTGAAACTATCCGAAAACAACCAAGAAATTATGAAACCAAGATATACTTTTCATCATTATGGTCCTTTAGCTCGCCCGTCTTTTGTTAATTATGAAACCAAGATATACTTTTCATCGCTAGAGTCAAAGAAGAGCTAAAGTGGGTTTTAAAAAAAAAACAAAAAAACAAATATAGACCCTTGTATGTGTATGAACTATGAACCATAGACACAGATTTTTTATTTTTATTTTTAAATCTGAAACCTCAATTGTTTGAATTTTATCAATATAAAAAAAAATATTTATATTGAATCTCCGGATTATTTTTATAGTATTACAAAATAATTTAAATGTATGATATAACGAAATCTTATTTTGTGAAAATAACACAGAGACGCTGACATTATCAACGTCAGGCTAAAAAACAAAAAATACTGACAAACGCTTTTTCAAAAAAAAAAAAATAGCGACAAACGGTGATATTACTGGCTAGTGTTCTTAACTTCTAATTCAGCAAAAAATAGTGTCCACGTTTCCAAATTGCATAGATGGATCCAAAACTGGTTGCAGCGGATTGGGGGTCAATGAGGCGCCTCACGAGCGGATTTTTTTTTATTTATCACTCAGAAAAATCGGAATTAATTAAAAACCACTGTATTTGAATTTCTATCACAAATATCACTCCCGCACAAGCCTTGTGCGCACCCGAAAAACGGGCACGCACAAGAGTTTGGCGCACCCAAGTCTTGTGCGCACCAGTTAAGACGGGTCCGCACAACCATTTCGCGCACCCAGTCCGTCCAGAAATTTCGCGCAAAAACTGGTCCGCACAACCATTTGGCGCACCAACAGGTGAGCACGGAAATTGATATGCTTGCACGGATTTTAATATACTTAGTACGGATCTTGATACAATCGGATGGTTGTTATAAAAATGGTGCCGGTCAAAACGCGTTTTGACTCTGGGGAGTAGTGGGGACGCAAATTATATTAATTAATAAAATATTTAAAAAGTAGGGGTCGCGCATCCCATCAAATATTTTATTAAAAATCCAATTTTGTAAGGACCGTCCGATTGCATCAAGAATCGTGCTAGGTACATTAATATCCGTGAAAGTATGTCAATTTCCGTGCGCCAAACCCTTGTGCAGAGAATCGGGTCAGTTCTGTCAGGTGCGCCAAACCCTTGTGCGTGCCTGTTTTTGCGTGAAATTTTTGGACGGACCGGGTGCGCAAAATGGTTGCGTGGATCCGTTTTTGTGCAAAATTTCTGGACAGACTGGGTGCACGAAATGGTTGTGCGGACCTGTCTTAACTGGTGCGCACAAGGCTTGGGTGCGCCAAACCCTTGTGCGTGCCCGTTTTTCAGGTGCGCACAAGACTTGTGCGGGGATGGTATTTGTGATAGAAATTCAAATACAGTGGTTTTTAATTAATTCTGATTTTTCTGAGTGGTAAATAAAAAAAAATCCGCCTCACGAGTCAAAATAATTCATTTCAAAAAGTTAATACAAGTTAATTGGCCAAGTCAAGTCAAAAAATTAATACAAAAAAGCAAAATGGTTTTCGTAAATGCTGAGATCACTCAAATTTTTTTTGTCACGATAGTCAAGTCACAGAACATCACGGTAACGTTACGTCATATTATGTGTATTGATTACGTGACGTGACTCGTATGTTGCGTAACGTGATTGCATTCAAGCAAAAATTACATGTCATGTCACGGTATGAAACATAGAGTATCTAACTTTTTTGTATGTATATATAGAGTATATATTCAGATTTTCCTTTTAGTGTAGGTTCAGTTATACTTATACTGGTACCTATATACCTATATAGTGCTGATTTTTATTTTCTCTAGTTTAGTCTAATGGATGTTTGAAATTTGAATTTTTAAAGTTATGTCAAATGTCCAACAGTCTTTCTTAAAAAAAAAAAAAAATTGCAACATTATTTACTTATTTTAGAATTTTTCATATATATTTTTTTAATTTCTAACAATTTAAATTAAAATATAAAATAAATTGAAGTGACTAATTTACGTCACAACACGTCACGCCACATGTGATCATGTCACGTATGGTCACTGCGTGACTACACGTGATGTGACCATTTATGTACCATAATCATCTGTCATCATTTTGGTCACCTCATATAAAAAAAAAAAAGTTAATCACGTCACGTCATGACATGTGACCAAATTACGATGTCTTTGTCATGTCATCACATATCATGTATTTCCTTCTCCAATACTAAGCATTGCAATTGTGAGAGTTTATTTTTTTAGCTGGAGACTGACAATGTCAACGTCCGTACTAATTTAGCAAATTGAGCCTCCGTTTTGCTATACATTAGTTCTATAAAAAATATATTCGGCTTAAATATTCTTGTTGGTCTTTTCAAAATGCTGCAGTAAATGCAACCAGTAGATGACGACATAAGCTTCTGTTTTTAATACAAAATTATAGTCCCTTGGACACCCCTCTAAAGTAGAGGAGAGAAAATTCTTCATAATTCGCTCACTAAAAATTCGTTAATAACTCTATTATATATTATCAATTTGTTTGTTAACTTAATGAGTTGAGTATGAGTAGATTCCAACTTGTTCATTATTAACTCGTATTATATGAAGTCATGCCACATCCAATTCCAATCAAATCCATGAGTGGTCTAAATTTTTTTACTATTTTTACTGCTTATAGTGAATCAATAATTTTCAAAGTGGATTAATAAATAGTAAAAAAATTCAAAAAAAATATAAAATTTGGTTTCCAAGCACATCTCAATATGGAGAACATAATGAGCAGTTCGGATCAGCTATTTGAACTTTAGAATTGAAGATATAGTGTGCAGTACAAATGTGTTTTACTTCACGTCTCACCCTAGTCAACCTCTATATATATAGTGCCATCGCCTCACTTATATGTAACTTTTTTTGAGTTGGGATACGACGTTTCATGAAGTAAAACGAGTGTTTTACTTCACACTCATATTTTGCAATTTCAAAATTCAAAACTTTGATACGAACCATTCAAGTTGATCTCCATATTAAATTGTGCTTGGAAACCAAATTTTACATTTTTTGAAAAATTATTACTATTTTTTTTATAATTTTGAAAATCACTGATTTTTTATGGTCCACAATTTTCTAAGAAATAGTGATTTTTAATTTTTTCTAAAAAAAATACTAAAAAGTTTCTAAAAATTGTAAAATTTGGTATTCAAGCTATTTTAATACATAGATCATTTTGAACGATTCATATCGGCTTTTTGAACTTCATAATTAACGATATAGACGTGAAGTAAAACATTCCACGCAACATCTCCTAAATCTTCACTGAAAACCTTCAATTTCTACGTTTAATTAGTTTTATGAATTTATTTTGAATTTTTTTTTTTATCAATTTTCATTCCGGAAGTCATATTAGGAGGCGTTGAAGATTAACAAAAAATATAAATGATGAATAGTGAACGAGAGATGTACAGCTACACGCTAGTTGTAGGAAAAAAACAAATAATGAATAATCAGCAGTACTGTTTCTGAAAGAGACTTTGATCTCCCCAAGTCTAAGATTATTAAAAAAATATACAAATAAAATCATTTTATTACGATATTTTTGAGGGTCAGTTTTAGAATGGTTTAATTTTTGTTTCATTGGTGAATCAACAAATATTATTGTCGTGGTTTGTAGGAATATTATTGCCGCGCGAGAGCCCGAGATAATTTTCAAAATTTTATATTTTCGTGATTTTAAAACATATTCCCGTTGCTAATTAATTTGATAGATTTTATGATTATTAATTATAACAACATAATTACAGAGTTATATATTAATTCCCTCAGTGCTAAAATCCAAGCTATAATATATTCAACAAAGTTTTGATTTGTCAAATAACCAATTTCCCCTTCTTTAAATAAGACTGTAAACAGAACCGTTGTTAATAAATAGTTGTTTGTTTGTTTGGTACGAATACATTATACAAATGAAATGGGTGACCTACCAACAAATTGTATCCGGTCCATATATTATTCTAATTAGTTGAAAAAATAAAAATGATAGCATTGCGTTGGTAACTTACTACCAAATATCATAATTAATGTTAGACGGCATTGTCTTTGCCATTAAATTAAAAATTAATTATAAAAAACACAAATAATTAACTCATCTCAAGTTTATTAAATTCTCTTGTATGAAGATTGAAGAATTATCTTTGTATATTTTGCGCAAATGAAAATTGTTTCTTATATCCTCTAAAATAACGGGAAAAAACTCAGGAAATATTCCTCTTCCTATATAATTTTTTTATAAGGACTCAACTGCAAATTGGTTTGACTTCCACAAGAGAGATTCTCACCCATGACCCATGGTAGAATGAATCAGTATCCTCTGATGTAACTGTAATTTTGAGTTTAGATCTGGACTGTCCGATTATAATCCGGATTAATCCGATCCATGAAATGTACAGAAATATCTGTGCCAAAGCAGATTTAATGGCCAGATCTAAACTCAATTTTTGAGTTAACACAGGTAATATGAATTGTGGTAGAATCTTTAATTATTCTCCTCTGATGAATCAAATCGACAACTGAACAACCTCATCCTCATCCCAACTTGGTCTATTTAAAACCTCTCGATCTGGCTTTCTCTGAAATTAAAATAAAGCCCCAACCAAAAATGGGAGACCAATTAATAAGAGAAATCCCTGCTAAAATATACCTCACGCTCTTCTACCTCTCTCTGCTACTAAACATTTTCTTCCTCTCTCAACACTTCTTCTTTCTCCCTCCATCCCGGCTCGACTCAACCGTCTCAGCGCTGAGATGGACACGACGTGCCGCTCAGGAGGCTGAGGCGGTTGCGGCAATCTCCTGCTCCGGACATGGCCGTGCATATGTGGATGGTGTGCTAGAGAACGGGTGGCCCACGTGTGAGTGCAACACATGCTACACCGGTGCGGATTGCTCTGTGTTGCTCTCGAATTGTTCGGCTGATGTCGATAGGTTAGTGATTGGGTCTCCTTTATAAAATTTCAGTTTTATGATTGATTCTTTTATTTAATTATTTGTTCCCTTTTCCTCTTCTTGTTCATCTAAAATATATAGTAGGATACTGGGATACTGGGATACTGGGATACTGGGATTGCTAATAATATTAAACATGATAAGAGTTCACTGTTTAACCAAACAAAACATTGGGGACCTTGTGGCAGACAGTACTTCCTGTCCAAAAAGCTACATGCCATCAACTAGTTTTCATTTATGCTGTTGGTGTTTTTAATGTTTTTGTAAGGTAGTGCGTGCTGTCAATCAAGTGATAGTTCAAAGAAAAATCATGGTTTACTTTTTACTTGCTTGAGTGAATATACTTATATACATATATATATTTTTGGTGGTGGTGGGTATGTCTTTGAATTTTCTTTTTGTTGTTGTATTAAGTATATATTTTTTTTGTTTGTTTGTTTAGGGTAAGTTGGCAACCAGTCAGTATATCTTTGTTAACAATCATAAATGGGTGCTATATGTAATAAAGATATAATATAAACTGGCAGTTTCTGCCATGATTCCTCAATAAAAAAAAAAAAAAAAAATGGGACTAAATTCCTTTTTGATAGGGTATTTAGTATGTATATTTAGTATGGGAAGTGCTCGGTGCACAGGCGCATGGACTGGGTACGTTCCTGTCGGAAATAAATCTGCTGCGATTCCACCTGCTTTTCAAAAATCTAACCTTTCATTTGTCTCGAGATTCGTGTATAAAAATAAACTGCCTTTGAGATTTGTGTATTTCAAAAAAATGAATGGTTGGATTTGGAAAGAAAGGACCTGCGGTTCCAAAGAATTGCAGCAGCAGATTTGTTTCCGTTGCTGTCCGTATAGCAAATAGTCAAGCTAGCCCTTTAATAATTGTGCGGGACCCATTTATAGTGACTGGCCCCAGCCCTTAGGATTTATTTAGTGTGTATAAAAATATTAAACCTATCAAAATGTTTTTGAAAGTTCCAATTGACCCGCTGTGCTTTGATTAATTATTAATTAATCAAAGCCAGTGCAAAACGTCATTCGATAGTTATATTTACAAATAATACTTTCATATATACAATATTTTATATAAATCCAAGGGTAAATATATATTGTACATAACAAAAAGAAAAGAGGAAACACTGAAACAGGCTGCCCAAGTAATTACTGATGCTAAGTAAAAAAAAAATGTTCATCGCTGGTGCCAATTGTAAAGGACACTTCAATCCGACCAGGTCGATCGTCTTGATTCGTGCAGGCGGAGGCAGGATTTCAAGTTCGGGTTCAAACTTTACAATTAAGTTTCGTATGGGGTCAATCAGATAAAATTTTCACAAAAAGTCGTATAGGGGTCAGTTTTATAGTTTTTGTAGCATTTGTTCTAAATAATATAACAAAATCGTGTCAAATTAATTAAGTACGAATATTTTTAAATGAATTGACCCCCAATTCATTGTAGATTGTGGGTAGATCCGCCATTGTTAGTGCAGTTTTTTTTTTTCTCCAAATTAACCTTTTTGTTAACGTATCATTTGAAAGTTGAACTTGTAAGAATTACGTTCGTTACCTCTGAAACTTAATTCATGAATTCCGTCCATATATAGATGAGCTAGAAAATGGTTGAATCAAGCATCGATCATACATAACATTAATTAATATCAAGGTTCTAAATAGCGCGCTATAGCGGCACTATAGCGCCGCTATAGCATTTTCAGACTATAAAAGCTATGACCCTATCGGCGTTATAGCGCGCTATTTCGCGCTATAGCGGTGCTATTTGGGCATAACGTTGTTTTTTCAGCCATGATGCTATGACGCGATAAATGATATTTAAACCTTTGATTAATATCAATACAATAATCACATTAAAACCGTAAGACAATTACAATTACGGGGATCAACAATTGAACAATTTCATATTTTTATGGTATTCAACTATGACTTAATTTCTTAAGAAAATTATCAATATAACACTAATTTAAATTGCTATACATAGATATATAATTAGATTAAAAAAAATGAGGGATATTCAGTTATTCACCCCATATATTCTTACTAGATCCGGCCATGACTCTCGATCTGCCCCCATTATATTTGTGTGTTTTTGGAACAAATTATAGAAACCTTAACTTCTTCTAATATCAAATCTGATCAACACTTTAATTTAAATACAATTTGTTGGCATTTATGATGATTGCAGTGGAGATCCATTATTCTTGGAGCCGTATTGGATGTCGCATGCATCGGGGAGTGCAGTGGTGCTGTCAGGGTGGCACAGGATGAGTTATCTCACCACTGACGTATTCCAGTCTGTTGAGCTTGAGAAACACATTCGGCTCCTCCATGCAGCCGTTGGAAATGCTATCACACACGACAAGTATCTGGTGTTCGGTTCAGGGTCGACCCAACTACTCAATGCATTGGTTTATGCGCTCTCGCCTGAGAACTCAAGCTCAGTTGCCAGTGTGGTTGCTACTGCTCCTTATTATGCGGTATTGATTTCTTTGATTAATTTAGGTTGCAGTATCTTGCTGTAACAGTTACGTACCTTCATAGTTCATAGTATGGACCAATATGTGCTAGGTGTAGCACCAATATATTGCTTCACTACTCTTATCAATTAATGCATATATTAGTTTATCCTTAAAGCAGCGTATATTAAGTATTAACAAAAGGAAAAAATATTTCAGATGTACAAAGCACAGACTGACCTATTTAATTCGCGAGAGTACGAGTGGAAAGGAGTAACCTCGAAATGGATGAATTCTAACAAAACAAACTTCATCGAGTTTGTGACATCCCCAAACAATCCAGACAGTTTATTGCGTGATTCAGTTCTTGGTCATTCATCTGTTATCTATGATCATGCATACTATTGGCCTCACTTTACTGCCATACCAGCACCAGCAGATGGAGATGTCATGGTCTTTACTATTTCAAAAGTCTCTGGCCATGCAAGCAGTCGGTTTGGGTACGTTCAACTTATCTAGTTTTCTCTCCCTCTCTCATCGTAATAAGAAAGATTGAAGGTTTCAGAAAATTATCTGGTTTTATAATATATACTCAAAGTTATATATATATATATATATATATATTGTGTGCATGTACGAAATTAAACTACATCTAAACATCTCCCAGGTGGGCATTTAAACCAAACTGTACTGGTTGTTTACCAAAAATTTCTCATGCACCTTAAGCATTCAACTCCTCTCCAAACAAAAATTAATTATATCATTGTACTTCCAGGTGGGCATTTATAAAGGATCAGAACGTTTACAACAAGGTACTAAATTACATGCAGTTCAATAGCATGGGTGTGTCACGGGACACACAAATGAGAATACTAAAGCTTTTCAAGGTTATGTTAGCAAATATTGGCGGTGACGAGGATATTTTCAAATTTGGATTCAACAAATTGAGAAAAAGATGGCAGAGGCTTCATGCACTCGTTAACTCTTCGACCCGTTTCTCGCTTCAGCAGTTGTCTCCGCAATATTGCACCTATTTTGAAAAAATCAGAGATCCTTCTCCAGGTTGGTTTTTCATTTTCTCATTTTTTTTTCCTTTTCACTCCTATTTCCTAAATGATATGAGAACGAAGAATAATGGATGTATGCAGCTTATGCTTGGCTGAAATGTGAGAACGAAGAAGATGTGGATTGTGAAGAGGTACTAACAAAAGGCGGTATTATTTCACGTGGCGGCATGATTTTCGAAGCAAGCACGCGTTACACCCGATTGAGCCTTCTCAAGACAGACGACCATTTCGAAATGCTTCTACAAAAGTTGAAGCCTCTTGTTGCCTCCTCTAAAGAGAATCTTGGCAAGATCAGTTCCTTCTGATAGCTAGTACATTCATAAATTCCAAAATTTTAATTAATAATTAAAATCGTAAGTGTGATCAACAAGGTGTTGATTTATAAGATACCAAAGTATATATGATTTGATCAACTATTGTGTTGATTATAAGATCATATATTGAGATGTAATCAACAAAACGTCGATTACGATATCAGGTTGTCTAAGGAAAAAGGAGACAAAAATAATTAATAGGTTGAAGTGGGGTGGCTCATTCACTAATAGCTAGCTAGTAGGAAATCATCATGGTGTAATTATGATTATGTTTGCATATTATTATTGCAATAATATTGTAAAGAGTTTTTAGAAGTTATTTTGTACAATCATGTGAAATCAATGCATATATCTTAAATACGTACATGTGTATTAACTACAAAAATTTTATCAGAGAGAAAAGAAAATTCACATATAAGCAATCCTAGCTAATTTAATTAAATTAATGCATGGTTTCGGAATAATGGGGTCCTGAAACTTGTAAAATATGCTTCATTAAGTAACGCTGCTAATGGTATTAAATATTAATGGACTTGGATATATTACATTCAAGTAATTAATGCTTCATTTTTAGAGTAACTTGTAATATTAATGGAGAGACGACAGCTGGATTACAAATGGGCGACGTACCAACTAATTGTACCTGATCCATACATACATTAATTATTCGAAATTACGTGAACAATTAATAAATGATGGTATCGCGTTCCGAATCCGAACTACCAAATTAATATCACCCCTCCTCATCCCAACTAATTGGTCTTATTATACCTTTCTCTGGCTTTCTCAGAAAAGAAAGGATCTCATTTCATAAAATAAACCCCACCCAAAAAAGAAAACAAACATGGGAGAACAATTCATAAAAGAAAACCCTGCTAAAATGTACCTCGTGCTCTTCTACTTCTCTCTGCTCACCAATAGAGTTTAGTGAGAATAATTCTAAAATATGTCGGATTAGGTTTCAAACGACAAATTCAAATGTTGAAACCGATCTACTTCACAAGTAATGTGTACATATATACAAAATTTTCAATTTTTGAATTCGTTTATAAGTAAAGCAGTAAAAAACAATAATGAAGGTTTGGTGAGCATAACTCTAAAATATATTGGATTGGTTTCAAACGACGATCCAAACTGTTGAAACTGATATACTTCACAAGTGATGTGTGTATGCAAAATTTTCAAATTTTCAAATTTATTTAGTACAAAGTCAAGCTATAAAAAAACTGAAGGTTTGGTGAACATAACTCTAAAAAATTGGTTTGGTTTCAAACAACGAATCCAAACTGTTGAAACCGATCTACTCAATGAGTAATGTGTGTACGTACATGCAAAATATATTTTCAATTTTTGAATTCACTTAGTACAAAATCAACTGATAAAAAAAATGATGAAAAATTAATGCATTAAAATAACTCATAAACATTTATTGTTTGGGAAAAAAAAAATTTATGCCACTCCAAAACATAGAAATTATGAATTTGTCACTCCAAAATCTTAAATTAGCTAATTGCTAATCATTGTATTTAGCTAATTGTCACAATTATACATATAAATAAGATATTTGATTAAAAAAATTCTCAAAATTCAACAAGGACGAAAATTTTACCCTCAAATGTTAAATCGGAGATCTGATAGTTTCTGCCCAAACCTAATTCCTCCGCCTGTTGGCGTATCTCCTTTCAATTAAAGCTTTCTCGCTATTTGGAAATCTCATCAGATCCCCTGGCATATCTACTTTCAATTGAAGCCTTGCAATTAAAGCACCTGATGTTGGCGTATCTCATTACTCCTTTACAAAGCCATATGCATTTTTATACTTGAAATTGTTGGCGTATATAAGTTAATCTTTTAGGTTATTTTATTATACTTGAAATTGTTATGCTTTTTGGATCTGATAGGAACAGCCATATGCATTTTTTGCGGAGTTCATAACTATATAAGTCAATCTGTTATTGTTTTTTTTTTATTGTCTCTGTGTTCCTTGGATGAATTTATACAAAATCCAATGGCTATTTTAGACTACTGGTATAACTTGAAGAACATGGCTACTGGTATATTTTAGCTACTGGTATAATTTATATAAAATCTAGTGGCGAGGATCCTAAGGTGTCGCCCTCAATTCTGATTGAAGAAGATGGCTCTCCATCTTCTGTAATTTGAACAAGGCTGGAGACCTCTTATGAAGGGTAAATTTGGAATTATCAAAATACTGGACATAATACACTACTTTTCAGTTTTTTTTAATCAAATATCTTAATTATATGTATAATTGTGGCAATTAGCTAAATACAATGGTTTTGGAGTGGCAATTAGCTAATTTAAGATTTTGAGGTGGCAAATTCATAATTTCCATAGTTTGGAGTGGCATAAAAAAAATTTCCCCTTATTGTTTTTACCGCTTGACTTTGTACTAAATAAAATTTTGAAAATTTTGCATGTACACGCATCACTCGTGAACTAGATTAGTTCCAATGGTTTAGATTCGTCATTTTAAGCCAATTCGATAGATTTTGAAGTTATAACTTATCTTATTCTTTCAACATAACAATACATTGATGATTAGGAGCGGATCCATAATTTTTGCCAAGCGCGCGGGGGGGGGGGGGGGGGGGGGGGGGGGGGAGGGGGGGAGAAAATAGTGAATTGGGTGTAAATATCTAATCAGGTTCAGACCTATCAATTAATCAAATAATAGATGAAAAACAATATTCTAAATTATAATTTTCAATGCTATGACTTATAATTTTCAATGCTCTAATTTTTAATTCTAATTATAATCAAAATTCAAAAATACTATTCTAATTTTAATCCTAAATTTAATTCAGTTACAAATTAAAATTTCATGAGGGATAAATTTTTTTTTGGAACCTGTAAATTTTTATAAGGGGGAATTTCACATCACGTGTATCTCTCAAAAACTTTAAAATTACGTATTTCCCCCTCTAAAATTTAAAATTACATATTTCCTCCTCTAAACTTCAAAAACTCATTCTAAATTTATAAAATACTCATTTTACCCTTTATAAAAAGCATATAAATCCTATCGGACTCAAATTTGAATATGAACGATTTCTCTATCATTTGAAATGTTTTAGATTTGTGCAAGCAAGATCAGCACGAATCTTGATGCAAAATACACGCATATTGAAGCAACATGCACATATCTTAATGTGAGACACGCACGCTGAATAAAAATTGATTTAATATCCGTGCATGTTAGATCAGCACAAATATTGAAGGAATGCGAACAATTTTTAATGTGATGTGCACGGATTGAACGGTAGAGGAGCCCTTTAGATTCAAATTTGAGTGTGATTTGCTTGATATGGTTTTAAGAAAGGATACAATGGGTACGTATTTTAAAATTTTAGAATGAGTTCTAATATAGAAACAATAAAATGGATAAATTTGTGAGTTTTGAATGTTTAGAGGGAGAAATACTTAATTTGGAAGTTTTTGAGGGGCATACGTGAAATTCCCCTTTGAAGTTGGTCCCGGAAGATTTACGTGGTTGTTGTGGCAGATAGATATGGTCCATAAAGCCACATGCATGACATCAACTTGTTTTCATATGTAGTTTTGGTATTTTAAATGTTTTGCAAGGTACGTACTACGTAGTACTGTCCATTAAATGTTCGTTCAAAAAATAAAACCATGATTTATGGTAATGCATGGGTCGCTGTCTGTGTAACTGTGTTGTCAAATTGTGCTGGTGTACAGTGACTCGCCTCAGCCCTTGAGATTTTTTTAGTGAAATTAATTAAAAATATCATGTAGATGTAATCTATCAAAATGTTTTTGAAAATTCCAATTGACCCGCTGGGCTTTATAATTATTAATTCCAATCTCTTCGGACATCTCCATTGAGCACTTGAGCAGTCCAATTCAGCTTAATTAATTGTGTTTTAATAATCGAATAGTTATTCCATAAGACGAATTAATATGAGTAAGAAAACATTTTGTTGACTTAATGCATATGGATAAGAAAAACAAAATGTTTAGATATTTTGTACTTGTTACTCTATCAGAAAATTGATAAATATTAAATTATAAATGATATATTTTTATTTTTTATATATGTAACTATATATAATATTTTGTTATAATAATTAGATTGATTTACAACATTTTTTTCTATATATTTTTATAAAGTAATTTACAATTAAAATTAATTTATCCAACATTTTTATTGCTTTTTAGTTAGTAATTAATTAATGACAAATGTGAATCATATATATATCTAATATTTGATTAATATTTTATAATTTTTAAACTAATGTAATAAAAATTAATGAATTTATATTTATAAAAATATTAATTATTGAATAATTTATGTTTAATGTATTTATTTGTTGTAATTTTAGATTAAATTATATAGAGTATTAATTTATTCCCGTTTTTTTTTGTTTTGTTATTCGTTATATAAAGGTAAGGGTATTGATAATGTCAAAACTTAAAAGGGTAAGGGTATAAGGTTTGGATATAAAAATGTAGGAGACATTTCAATCCTACCACCAGGTCGTCTTGATTAGTGCGGGAAGTATATATTTTCTCTAAATTAAATATTTTTATGACTTATCGAATCCGAATCTGCTGTAACTTGACATGTTTATAATCCAAGACCAGTGAACAGTGATTTTGAAATTTCTGCAATCTGAATTCAACTGTTAAACTGTTTTGAGATGCATGCACGAAAAAAATTAACGGCTCGATTCAAAATTGCAGGAATTTCAGAATACTGTTTATTGAATTCGGGATTGCAGCAGATTTATTTTCTAACTTATCAGTATAAGATGTGACAAGGACTGATAATATATATTATTTGCTAAAATTGAGATCGATGCACCCCACTGTGTTTTTTTTACCAAATAATTATGTGCGTGAACCTAAAAAACTAGATTGGCATATTAATTAGAAAATCAAAACAATGTCTTCAGGTTTGTACACAAGGGAAACAACATAATTTTTTTTTTTAAATCAGAAAAGAAAAAAAAAAAAGGATCTGTTTTCAGTGTGGAATCTTAAATCCTTAAAGTTGATTTTAAAGAATTATGTTTGTTACCTGTTGAGAATATAAATAGTTAGAGGAGTTAAATTGTAAAATAGAAAAAAATAATAGAATGTTACCGTTAGAAAAAAATAATCCAAACAATGTCTTCATAATCTCCATCTTTCTTCATCGATAAAACTGGTAAACCCAAAATACCAGTATCTGTTTGTCAGATCATACCAGAAAAAACAACATAAATCGAAAACCAAACTGAAAACTAGTCCAAAAACAAATACCAGCAAATATCAGCAAATACCAAAAACCACAAATCAGATTATTGCCCCAAAAATCAGCGAAAAAAAACCAGCCACAAACTACAAATTCTGATCTGTCTTGTTTAAAAAAAATAAAAAAATAAAAAACTTTGTACCAAAAATCCAAGAGCCTTGAGGTCCCTTAGTTATAAAATGGAACCCGAAAAATGCATCAATTGCAAAAAAGAGGGTCAACAAATCAAGCAAAGCAACCAGACGAGAGAAAGAGAAACAGTGCGTCTGCGTCGGTCAATAAATAACGGGTCCGGGTCGGCACAAGCAAATTCACCCAACCCTGTAACCCGTACGGAACTGGGTAGGATTCTGGCCCAACTAAGCAGGCTGCTCAACAAAGCCCTCTTCCCAAGCTTTTTCTAAAACTCGCTCATTTCATTCTCAGCCCAACGCACAAAACTTTAGGGAAAACAAAATTTTCTCAAAAATCTCTGTCTAAGTCCAAATCCAAACCAGGAAAAATATTGAAACAAATTTAATATTGAAATTATAAATGGGCTTAAACATATTGAAACAAATTAAACATTAGAAAATTAGGCGAAGGACCATGGCCATAAACCATAACAACTCTATTCAACTCCAGTCTAAAAATATGCGAGTGATCTTCTTTTACCTCAAGTGCCATTTCCACAATTTGTTCGATAAAACACTCGAATTTAATATCTAGGCCTTGCGCAAACTTATTGGACTTCTTTTAGCTAACATTTGCAATTAAGATAGAGCATTTATCGTTTTAATTTACTTTTCATGCGAAGAAATTGCGGTACGGGATTTTCCTTTAAAAAATGCTCAAATGTGCATAATCTTATTTCTAACTTAAGACTTCAATGAGAAAGGGGAGGTAGCACAGTTGGCTAGGAAAAAGTCCTAGAACTATTGTATCCAAAGGTCGAGAGTTCAATTCTCCCTCACGACTTCACAGCTTCTGTGAAAATTTTCAAAAAAAAACTTAAGACTTCAATAGTAAGACGAAATAAGGAGAGGTAGAGAAGGAAATATGTGACACGCTATGACGTGATGTGATAAATACGTCGTGATTTGGTCATATGACATGACGTGATGTGATCTTTTTTTTTTTCACGTAACGTGACTAAAATGGTGGCGAATGGTCAAGTTACATGTAATCACGCCGTAACCACACATGACGTGATGTGTCGTGACCTAAATTAGTCACGTTAATTTTTTTATATTTTAATTTAAATTGTTGAAAATTAAAAAAATAAAAAATATATGAAAAATTCTAAAATAAGTAAATAATGTTGCAAAGTTATTATTTTTTATAAATTGGCAGCTGACATTACTTTAAAAATTCAAATTAGAAACATTCGTTAGACTAAACAGAGAAAATAAAAATCATTACTACATGAGTACCAATATCACTGAACCTACACTGAAAGAAAAACCTAAATACTCTATACATACCAAAAAAGTTGGATACTCTATGCTTCATACTATGACGTGACATGACGTGACGTGACATGACATAACTGGTTCACTTGACGTGATGTGATGTGTAATTTTCACTCGAATACAATCACGTCACGTAATCGACACACGTGATGTAACGTGACTTGACTATTCACAGCGTGATAAATTTCCTTTTCTAAGAAGAGGACATATTTTATCACTTCCATATAAAATATGATTTTTATCTTCCATTCAAGTCCAATCTCAAACGTCATAGTCCAAGTATGCTATAAATTTACAAAGAGGAGGAATATAATTACAACTTTGTTAATTACATCATGCAAACACCTATTTTGAGTCAACAATTCAAATTTGTAATTTTGTTATACATCCGTTGCTTAGCTTGTAATAAGACCAATATTTCACTTTACCATGTCACTCCAAATTAAATTATTGCTACAACTAATTAATAATGTTGTTATGTGCCCCTATATGTAGAAATGCAATCAGTACCCACCTGTGAAAAATTATAATGAAAATATAAAATTTAAAAAGAAAATATAAATATTGATATTCTCTCATATGTGAGAGGTCATGAGTTCGAACCCCACAAAATAATTTTGCGTGCGTAAGAGCTGAGATCACTGAAGAAAGGAAGCTAATTATGAGACGTTTTTATCTATAATAAAAATAGGTCCGAACTGATTCCTAAATATGAACACTGCTTCTCTCGTTCAAGGTAGATGGAAATTAATTTTATTTGCTAGGTATAAACAAACGACAATAAAGTTAAATTTTCTTCTTTTTGCAAAAGGCAATTACTAAAGATAATACTCTAATTAATTTAGGTACGTATAAACAAGATAGTAGGTGCTTAATGGTTCTCATATACTCTTTTCTTGATGGATAGACAGGTTGATGAATATATATACTTTACATAGCATATTTTACCATTTATTTGTTATTGCGTCTAACCCTACAATTACTGTTGATAAAACCTCCTCTAATGGTAGATAAAACTTGTCTTTTAATAGACAAGTTGTTGGTATTTTTCTTTGTGAATGGAAAGGTTTGCAATCAAATTAAGTTTTCAAATTTTACTTTAAATCCTTCTAAACAAGGTCAGTTTAATTATTTGGATAATTTTTCAGTTAAGTCCTTGGATGGAGGGGGTTTACCTAAATAATACTTACATCACTAAATATTTTTTTTTAATACTTCACTATTTGGAGAGCCAAAATTCCCCTCAAATATTATTTTTCTTTGGCCTGGTTAGGAGATGTAGCACGCCCATTTTGTGATCTTTCTGAATCTACGTACTGAACACTTATTTGTTACTTGCTCTTTTATATCTCAAATTTGATGTTGTATTGCAAGATTTAATAACTTTCATTTTAATTGTTGTACAATTGATGATTTTGTGGACTATAGATGCTTCTATTATCCTAAAAGTCAGGTTGCTTATTGAAATAATTAGGGTTGTTAATTATTCTTTAATGGACAACATGATTAGAAAGAAATTAATTCCTTATGTTTTAACAAATCTGATAAATCCAATGTAAGGGTTGTTGCCTCTAAAGTTATTTATTTAACTAGCTTCTGGTGTTAAGAAAATAATCATAATTAAATGCCCTTTTATTTAGCTGGATGCTCCAACATTAGCAATTGAGCCTCCGTTAATTTGCTATAAATTTATTTAATTATATTTTTTAGTTCCATAAAAAAGTCGGCTTAAATGTTCTTGTACCGAAATTTTTATAAATATACAAAACCTCAAATTAATTTAACAATCTATACATTTTTTATTCGGATTTCCAAATCTATCTATACCGATTACAAAATAATCGGTTACAGCCTATCAAACCGATGACACACTGATCGGTTCCACATTTGTCAAACCGATGACTAAACCATCGGTTCCACACTTGCACGATTTTTGATGCACAATTTTTGATGCTTTCTACACACTTTTTGAAACAACGAACGACTCAGATTAAAACACTGTTTGTAATGATTACAAAGTTGCGCAAATAGTGTTTCAATTTTTGTTAAATTTTTATTTTTTTCAAAAATAGAAATACCATAATATTTTCTATATTTACCTAGAAGTGACTTTTGAACCGGGATCAATAATTCAGATTCAAAGTATTTTTATTTTTTTCTAATAACACACAAAAAAATATTTTAATTTTTCTAACAGCCATGACAAATCTGATCTGAAAAATATTGATCCGGGTTATTTGTTTGAGTCTTTCTAATAAATCAAATTATTGGTATTATATCTAATTTAAAAAATATATAAAAATATTTCCAATATTTTAATAAAAATAAATAAATTATAATATTTTCTAATTAAATAAAAAAAATTATTTTTATTGGACCTAATGTCATCCAAATTTAATTTAAAATAATTTTTTTATTGTTTTTATTTAATTAGAAAATATTAGAAATATTTTTATATATTTTTTTAAATTAGATATAATATCATATAATTTAATTTATTAGAAAGACTTAAACAAATAACCCGGATCAATATTTTTCAGATCGGATTTTTCATGGCTGTAAGAAAAATTAAAATATTTCTTTGTGTGTTATTAGAAAAAAATAAAAATACTTTGAATCTGAATTATTAATCCCGGTTCAAAAGTCACTTCTGGATAAATACAGAAAATATTATGGTATTTCTATTTTTGAAAAATAAAAATTTAACAAAAATTGAAACACTATTTGCGCAACTTTGTAATCATTACAAATAGTGTTTTAATCTGAGTCGTTCGTTGTTTCAAAAAGTGTGCAGAAAGCATCAAAAATCGTGCAAGTGTGGAACCGATAGTTTAGTAATCAGTTTGACAAGTGTGGAACCGATCAGTGTGTCATCGGTTTGATAGGCTGTAACCGATTATTTTGTAATCGGTATAGATATATTTGGAAATTCAAATAAAAAATGTATACATTGTTAAATTAATTTCGAGTTTTGTATATTTATAAAAATTTCGGGTTCTTGTAGGTCTTTTCAAAATGCTGCTGTAGATGAAGATGACAAGATAAGATTTTTTTGTTTTCCTCTTTTCATACAAGTTTATAGGTTTCACGTCTTGGATAGCTCACTCAAAAGGCAATAATGTTATAACTAGAAAAATAATGCAAGGGATTGATTGGACATCTCACTCATATGCAATTTTATTTTATGAAAAATGCTGAAAATTATAAACTGTCAAAGGTCAACCTTGTTATCTTTTTGTAAAAGAATTTAGGCACGCAACGTCTCCTAAATCTTCCTTGGAAAACCTTCACTTTCTACGTTTAATTAATTTTATGCATTTTATTATTATTATTTTAACAATTTTCATCTTTCTTACCTGGAGGCGGTTTTTGCCGTTTTTTTTTATTAATAATCCCAAAAAAATCAATAAAAATAACTAGACCTATAATTTTCTTTTAAAACTAACCAAACTGCCCCCACTGAGAGACGGTCCACCCTTCACCCCAGACCACCGCCCTGTGGGCGGTCCACTATGACTACAGAACCGGCCCCAGGGGGGCAGTCCTCAATTTTTATTTTTATTTTCTATTTTTTTATTTTGTTATATTTTGTTATATGTTTGGTTATTTTTTGTATGTGTATTTTGTTATATTTTTTGTTAGATTATTTTGTTTAAGTAGAACTAGGGTGCTCCTAAGTTCATCAAACCTCTTGTGAACTTGACTCTAAAATATATCGAATCGACTTTAAACGATTAATCCAAACCGTTGAAATCCTTCTACCTAATGAGTGATGCGTCTACATGTGAAAATTTTAAAGTTTCGAATTAATTTAATATAGAGTCAAGTGGTCAAAAGTTTAAGGTTTATAAATTAATTTTAATGTATTCATTTTTTGGACTCCTTTGACTGCTTGATTCTATATTAAATTAATTCAAAACTTTAAAATTTTCACATGTAGACGCATCAATCATTAGGTAAAATAATTTCAACGGTTTGGATTCATCGTTTAAAGTCGATTCGATATATTTTAGAGTCAAGTTCACAAGAAGTTGGGTGAACTTAGGAGCACCCTAGTTCTACTCATTTTGTTTTATATTTTTTTTTTTGGTAAATTTTGTTTTATAAATTTGTTTTATACAACATTTCTAAAACAAAATTTACCATAGCCAGTGTTAATTATAATATTATTATTATTACTACTAGTAGTAATCGTAGTAGTAATAAATAATAGTAGTAGTAGTAGTAATAATAATAATAATAATAATATAATTAACATTGGTTATGGTAAATTTTGTTTTATAAATGTGTTTTACAAATTTATGATTATTCAATTTTACCATATATGTTGTGTAAAACACATTTATAAAATAAAATTTATCAAACAAAAAAATATAAAACAAAATAATCTAACAAAAAATATAACAAAATACACATACAAAAAATAACCAAACATATAACAAAGTATAACAAAATTAAAAAATAAAAAAAAATTGAGGACCGCCCCTTTGGGCTGAAATTTTTATTCATCGAAACTAAATAAAAAAATATCAAAAAAGAGGACAGATTATGAAAATTTTC